>JADGMU010000775.1:0-31057 GCA_016920895.1 Vaccinium myrtillus | reverse complement strand
TTGAATAAGTAGTAATTAATATAAATTATTAATTATGTGCTTTAACCCTAGACATTGCAATTTTTCTTTATTTTTACATAATAAAAAAATAAAACCTTTTCATGTTTTCGCTTTACACATTATATATAGTAAAAGAAGTGTTTCTTTTAAGACAATAAACCTTTTTATATAAATAATATTAGAGTTTGATGATGGCTCTGATTGAACGCTGTCCAATGCTTGACACATGCTAATCGAACGTCATTTTAAATTTTTTTATAAAAATTTTAAATATGAAGTGGTGTACAGGTGAGTAAATGAAGTTATAGCTGCCTTAGAGTAAGGAGAAAAATCCCTTATATGATAATAACATTTTTTATGTAGTTATTAAAAGAAAACATATTTTCGCTTTAAGATGTTTATAATTTTCTCGGGTAAGTAGTAGTTGAGGTAATTGCTCAACTAGCTTAAGCCCGTAGTCGAAACTGAGAGGTTGATCGACCACATTGGGTCTGAAAAAACCCCAATACGTATAGTACAGCAGTGAGGAATATTGGTCAATAGCCTAACGGCTGAACCAGCAACTTGGGGGAATGTAAGCATATGTAGAAATACATATGTGTATCGACTACGTCGTATAAAGTTCTAGATAGATCACTGATAATGACAATTTTCTATCTATATGTCTTGACCAAATCTCGTGCCAGCAGTCGCGGCAATACGAGGAAGACTAGTGTTATTCATCTTTATTAGGTTTAAAGGGTACCTAGACGGTATATCAAGCCCCAAAAGGGAACAGATATACTAGAGTTTTATGTGAGAGGTATATATTAGTACTATTGGTGTAGAGATGAAATTCTTTGATACTAATGGAACGGATAACAGCAAAAGCAAACCTTTATGTATAAACTGACGTTGAGGGACGAAGGCTTGGGTAGCGAATAGGATTAGATACCCTAGTAGTCCAGGCAGAGAATTATGAATGTTATAGACTTGCGAAAGCTTGTGTATAAATGAAAGTGTAAGCATTCCACCTCAAGAGTAATGCGGCAACGCAGGAACTGAAATCATTAGACCGTTTCTGAAACCAGTAGTGAAGTATGTTATTTAATTCGATAACCCTCGAAAAACCTTACCACAATTTGAATATTATGGCGCTTAGGCGTTAAATAATACAAGTGTTGCACGGCTGTCTTCAGTTAATGTCGTGAGATTCTGGTTAGATCCATTAAATTAACGTAAACCCTTGCTTTATTTGTTTTTATAAAGTAGTTCACCGCTATATTGGATGTGATAACAGGGACTAAGACAAGTCATCATGACCTTAATATTGTGGGCTATAGACGTGCCACATATGCCTTTACAAAGAGAGGCGAAAATGCGAATTTGAGCTAATCTCCAAAATTGGATAAAATATGAATTGTAGCCTGAAACTCGGCTGCATGAAAAAGGAATTACTAGTAATCGTGAATCACCACATCACGGTGGATTTAATCTCAGATAGGTACTAACCACTCGTCAGGCGCTGAAAGGAGTATGTGCAATAAGTTTGGTTTCTTGTTAATCTTACCTCTTTACAATTAGGTTTAGATATTTTTTCAAGCAATCTTCGTATGCGTGACTCTGATTGGTGTTAAGTCGAAATATGGTTCGTGTAGTGGAAATTGCACGGGATTAATAAAAATTAACAACCCCCCCCCCCAATAAAAAAAAAAGGAAGGTTCCATTTGTTGGTATGATGGGTTGAGCTGTAAACTCAATAGCTAAGGCTGTCGAAGGTTCAATTCCTTTTCTTCCTATTTCGTGTATAATTAATCACATAGCGCTTTGCTTGGCGTTAAATTAAAAGATTAAACAAAACCTTTATTTAAGCCTTTGTAGCTCAACGGTAGAGCGGAATACTGTTAATATTTTGATAGATGTTCAATTCATCTTAAGGGCTTTATACCGATTTAACTATATTTTTATAAATAATAGGTAATTACCTAAATACGCTAAATTGTATAGCAAATCTAGCTTTAGACTTATAAACGTGTTAACTTAATGGTTAGAGTGTTGTGCTACGGACACAATTATACAAGTTCAACTCTTGTACACGTTTTGTTTAAGTGCATTTTTACTATATGCATAATGAAAGACTCTTATTAAAACTTCAATGTCAAAAGCAGATAACACCAAAATTTGTGTGGATATTAGACCATTGCATAATAATAATTATACTTAAACAATACACAGTAGATAATTTATTTAGCTTTAATATAACGATGCCGCCTCCCCTCTTAAATGGTACGGCTTTTTACTAACCCCGAGCCCTATGTACCATCTTCCAATTTAATAATAAAGCCGCCTAACTTCCATCTTCCGATTTAATAATAGACAATATATTAATAATAAATTTTTCACATGTTAAAGAAAAATAATATATGTCATTAACCTAAGAATATTAAAAAAAAAAGACGTTAAAAGTTTATACAGCTCTTTAATAGTTAATTTTTAACTTAGTATTTATATATAAACATTATGAGATTTATAAAGTTAACTTTTAGAAAAATATTACCTTTCTTAATAAAATCTATTTCTTCTTTTATTATAGCTTATCTTATTGGCGATGGTGATTTTATTAAATCCGTATATGCAGATAGTGAAGATGAATCTGCAGATGAGGTAAAACCAATAGAAAAGAAAGACAAGGGTAAAGGTAGAGCTACGGAATTTGTACCAGATAAAGGAAAAGATGAAAAATCTTTCAGTCCTGATCGTACTTATTCAGATGAAGAGTCAGCTTATTTTAGTAAACAAGAACAAGAAAAATATGATTTTGAATTAGCTAAAAGGCTACAGGATGAAGAATATGAACTTGAAGCTCCATCTATTAGTAAAACTAAATCCCTTTCCGACTATTCTGTTTTATCTAGTGAAATTCACTCGGATGACGATGATGAAACTAAACGTAAAAAGTTAGAAGTTAGAGACTATGAAAATTCCATAAAAAGACCCCATGTAGAAGAACCAGGTGAAAGTTCTAACAAAAAAAGAAAAAAATAAATAATATAGGTTTAGCATCTATACATTTATTCAAAGCAATATTGTTGGTCTTATATTTCCTAGGACGTATAATAACTATAGTTTTTCACTTTTTAGGTTATGCTACTGTACGTTAATAACCTAATTTATAACGTAGGGTTAACGGGCTAAGTTATGCCCACACACCCCTACTTTGGTGTGGATATATCTAATACGCTCTCTTCTGTATTTTTTATATATTATAATATTAATGTTATATTATTGTAGACTGAGATTTATGAAATAAAATTTAATATGTATACTTTATATCTTTTAAATGAAACTTTTACTAATGGTTTAAATCATGTTTTTTTAAACTTTCTTTCTTTAGCCGCTATATTATGTGGAATTTTTGTTATTATTAGTAAAAATCCTATAGTAAGTGTCTTATTTTTAATTGGTTTATTTTTAAGTATGTCAGCATACTTAATGATGTTAGGTATAAACTTTATAGGTTTATCCTATTTACTAGTGTATGTGGGAGCTGTGTCTATATTATTCTTGTTTATCTTAATGTTAATTAATGTTAGGATATCAGAACTTGTAACTGACACTAGTAATAGCATACCTCTTGCGATTATAATTGGTATTTTTTTTAATACAACTTTATATGAAATATTACCATTAAATGGTGCTACATTCAATAATTATATATTGGCAATCTCACCAGGAAACTTTTACAATCTTTTTGATGTTAATTATGTTAGCCACTACTTAAAAGGATTTTTAAATCTTTCTAAAGACAGCGGCGAAATTTCATTCGTAAGTTCTCAAATGTGAGATGGTAATTTATCAGAAACTTCTCACATTACTACTATAGGTAATATTATTTACACTAGTTATCCTATATGACTTATTATTACATCTATTATTCTATTATTAGCTATGGTAGGTGCTATAGTTATAACTATAAAACAAGAAAAGAAATAAAAAAAAAAATATCTTATTAGTAGTGTAATAGCACATGAGTTTTTGGTACATCTCTTCTATGATTATTTTTAATCATGGAAACAGTTTAAATCATTTATTATTTAGTATGCCAAGCAGTTTTATTACTGGGTGCTAATGCATAAACACTATACTTTTTAATAAATTTACTTTTAAGCTTATAAACTATAGAGATTAAACGGTTAAATTAAACACATATTATGAATTTATTTTTAAACAACTTTTTTACAATTTGTGATGCACCTAGAGCATGAGGTGTATATTTCCAAGATAGTGCTAGCCCACAAATGGAAGCACTAGTAGAATTACATGATAATATCATGTTTTACTTAGTAATAGTACTATTCGGTGTAGGTTGAATATTAATTTCTATAGTTAGAAATTACGTTAACAGTAAGTCACCAATAAGTAACAAATATCTTAATCATGGTACATTAATAGAATTAATCTGAACTATAACACCTGCACTTATATTAATCTTAATCGCATTTCCTTCTTTTAAATTACTTTATTTAATGGATGAAGTTACTGACCCTTCTTTAACAGTGTTTGTAGAAGGTCACCAGTGATATTGAAGCTACCAATACCCTGATTTCTTAAATGAGGATGATGAAGAATTAGAATTTGATTCATACTTAGTTCCTGAATCAGATCTGGAAGATGGTGCATTAAGAATGTTAGAAGTGGATAATAGAGTTATACTCCCAGAATTAACTCACGTTAGATTTATTGTATCAAGTGGAGATGTAATACATTCATATGCATGTCCAGCTTTAGGTATTAAATGTGATGCTTATCCTGGTAGATTAAATCAATTTTCTGTACTTATAAATAGAGAAGGATTATTCTTTGGACAATGTTCAGAGATCTGTGGTATTTTACATAGCTCTATGCCTATAGCAATAGAGTCAGTATCACTAGAAAAATTCTTATCTTGATTACAAGAACAATAATAAAAAAAAACTCTTATTAGCTTAATGGTAGAGCAGGATACTTCTAATATCTGGATCCAAGTTCGAGTCTTGGATAAGAATAATTATTTCATAAAAACAGTTGGTAAACGATGGCTCTGCCTTTAGTATAACAACTTTTACACTTTGTTTCCTTTCCCAAGTGCTCTTTGCAACGCCTTAGCGCACCCTCCATTTAATAATAGACAATATATTAATAATAAATTTTTCACATGTTAAAGAAAAATAATATATGTCATTAACCTAAGAATATTTAAAAATACAGTTAGAAGTTTACACAACTCTTTAATATATTTTAAACACTTAGTATTTTTTATATTTTAATATGTTATATATACCTACATTAATTTCTATAATTGAAGTTTTATTAGTTACTCTTCCGGCTTTACTAAGTGTAGCTTTTGTTACAGTTGCTGAAAGAAAAACCATGGCAAGTATGCAAAGAAGACTAGGACCCAATATAGTAGGATACTATGGTCTTTTACAAGCGTTTGCAGATGCTCTTAAATTACTTTTAAAAGAGTATGTTTCACCTACACAGGCTAATATTGTTTTATTTTTTCTAGGTCCTATAATAACTTTAATTTTCGCACTTTTAGGTTATGCTGTTGTACCATACGGACCTGGTCTAGCGGTATGAGATTTTAACTTAGGTATACTTTATATGCTGGCAGTTTCTTCACTTGCAACATATGGTATCTTGCTAGCAGGTTGATCTGCTAATTCCAAGTATGCTTTTTTAGGTTCACTTAGAAGTACAGCTCAACTAATTAGTTATGAATTAATATTAAGCAGTGCTATATTATTAGTAATATTACTAACCGGTAGTTTAAATTTAACTGTAAATATAGAAGCTCAAAGAGCTGTGTGATTTATAATACCACTATTCCCAGTTTTTATTATATTTTTCATAGGTGCTGTAGCAGAAACAAATAGAGCTCCTTTTGATTTAGCAGAAGCAGAGTCTGAATTAGTTAGTGGATTTATGACAGAACATTCAGCAGTTATATTTGTATTTTTCTTTTTAGCAGAGTATGCAAGTATAGTGCTTATCTGTACATTAACTAGTATTCTTTTCCTTGGAGGTTATCTTTTAAACTGTATGCCTTTATTGTATGTAATGCAAGAAATTGACTATACATTTATTGAAAACCCAGATAAATTTTTTGAGTTATTATCTTATCCTCTAATAGAAGGACTAATATCTGGTTTAAGTTTAGGATTAAAGTCTTGTATAATGATTTTTGTTTTCATATGAGTAAGAGCATCCTTCCCTAGAATACGTTATGATCAACTAATGACATTCTGTTGAACTATATTATTACCAATAGTAATTGCTTTTATTGTATTAGTTCCTTGTATATTATACAGCTTTGACATAATACCCAGCAATGTTGCTTTGTTCTAGCCCTTACTGCATTATTTGCGTATAAGAAAGGTTATACTAGATATAAACCATAATTTATAGCCCAGCCCTATTAAAAAAAAACTCTTACTAGTTTAATGGCAGAACAAGATATTCCTAATATTTGTGTCCAAGTTCGACTCTTGGGTAAGAATATAATATTATACATTATACATAAAAGTAATTATTTTTGTTTAAGAGCTACAAAGTTAACAGTACAATTAGTAGTGTAATAGAATAATCGTGTATTATAAATTTATAATATAAAAAGTAAAGGGATACGTAGCAAACGGTTTTGCGTTTTGATTGCAGACCGAAAATATGGGGTTCAATTCCTCCGTATCCCTCTAACACATAGAAAAAAAATATATTAGATCTCTGTTTTTTAAGGTAAAATTTACACGTTTACAAAAAACAAAAAATAGAGTAAAAATAATATAAAATAGTAAAAGGTTACCTTTATAAATTAACTTTAAATATATTAAAAATGATAGAATCAGGATCAGCAACAATAGGTTTAGTAGGAGCAGGTGTAGGTATAGGTATAGCATTGTTTGTTTTAATGTACATTAGTCGTAGATTACTTTTCAACTATGTTATATATACTTATTATAGTGCTATTCTAGCAATAGCATCTATAAGGTGATCACAAGGTTTAGTTATATTTAACCTTATTTTTATAGGTTTCGCTGCATTTATGCTCTCAATAGTTTCTTCTACTGATTTTATACTATGTATAGATTCACTTACAGAAAAATTGTTGGAATCAAAAGCATTACTTGATCATTTTCAACAAGACAAACTTAATTTACAAAATCAATGACATTCACTTAATTTTGGTTACGTTACAAACCCTGAAACACAATTAAATAGTGTACAATTAGCGGAATATAAATATTTACAAACAGAAGGAACTCTAGCAGCAAATAATGTAAAAGAGCAAGCATCATTAGTTAATAAATTACAGACGGAAATTAATCAATTAAATACAAGTCCCGTTATTGTTAATAAAAGAAATGTTTCTCAATTAGGTGATGTTGCAGCTCAATCATGTAGTAAAAGAAAATAATTCTTATATAAAAAAAAAAATTCAGATTTTCGCTTTGCACATTATCTAGACTTTCATTTAACCATGCAGATATGTATGGTGTTACAAAAATTAAAAAGTTTTTTCGCTATAACGAGTGAGAAACCTTAATTTAAACGGGAAATTTCTTTTATATATATTTATTAATATCTAATGTTGCTTATGCTCTTATTATTAATACCTCTTACAGGTATCTTTTTAATTTCTACAACAATGTATGATGACAGTTCATCAAAAAATATAAAACAAATTAAAGTAACTGGTTTAGTTACATCTTTAATTAATTTATTTGTTTCATTAATTGTATTTATATTTTTTAACTTTAGTAGTAATCAATTTCAATTTGTGCAAGAATATCATAAAATAAGTAGTTTTGATTTTTATCTAGGTGTAGATGGTATATCAATATACTTTGTAATTTTAACAACTATAATAATGCCTATTGCACTTTTATCTAATTGAAGTTCAATATCAGAAAATGTAAAATCATATGTAATAATTATTTTATTACTTGAAACATTATTATTAGCAGTTTTCTTAGTATTAGATGTTTTACTATTCTATATTTTTTTTGAAAGTATACTACCTCCTTTATTTATATTAATAGGATTATTTGGAAGTAGTAACAGAGTTAGAGCGAGTTTTTACCTCTTTTTATATACATTATTAGGTTCTTTATTCTTATTGTTATCTATTCTTACAATGTCATCTATAATGGGAACTACTGATTTTGATGCATTATATAAAACTAATTTTAATTACCTTACTCAAATATTTTTATTTATTGGTATATTTATAGCTTTTGCTGTTAAAACACCTACTATATTTTTAAACAGCTGATTATTAAAGGCTCACGTTGAATCTCCTTTAGGTGGTAGTATAATACTAGCCGGTATTGTATTAAAACTAAGTTTATATGGTATACTTAGATTAATTTTACCTTTATTACCTAAAGCTTATTTTTACTTTACACCACTTGTATATGTTATAGGTGTAATTACTATAATATACGCTAGTTTTAGTACATTAAGAACAATAGATGTTAAAGAGCTTATTGCTTATAGTTCTGTAAGTCATGCAGCAGTGTACTTATTAGGTGTATTTAGTAATTCGATTCAAGGAATTGAAGGTGGTATTGCACTTGGATTAGGTCACGGATTTGTATCAAGTGGTCTATTTGTTTGTGCTGGAGGAGTTTTATATGATAGATCTTCAACTAGGTTAATTACTTATTATAGAGGAATTACTCAATTAATGCCATTATTTTCTATCTTGTTCTTCATATTGTGTTTAGGTAACGCGGGTACTCCTTTAACTCTTAACTTTATAGGAGAATTTATGTGTTTATACGGAACTTTTGAAAGAATGCCTTTACTAGGAGCTTTCGCTAGTTCATCTATAGTATTCTCTGCAGCATATACAATATACATGTTTAATAGAATAGCATTTGCTGGTGCATATTCTAAATTCTTCTTTGTTAATATACCTGATCTTAATAAAAGAGAATTCTTTATACTATTAACATTAGTTGTATTTACAGTTGTACTAGGTATATATCCTGCACCTGTATTAGACGGTTTACATTATTCTGTATCAACTTTAATATACTATTCTCCTATTTCATAATAACAGGAGCGGCTTTGCCTATAGTGATGTTCTTGTTTTAAAGCAAAAAAAAAAAAGTTATAATATTACTTAGGCTAAGTATAATATTACTTAGATTAAGTATAATAGTAATGTCTAGCGAACATTTCTAAAATACTAATTGCTTGTATACCTATATATATATAGATTTTTTATACTCTTGGCTCGGTATAATTATGTCTCAATCCCTTTTACTACTATAATGTATAAATTTATTCTATACGGCAGTGAATATATAAATTGTTGTCGTGACTTATCACTATCATCGGAGCCTCCACGAACAAAAGTTTTTTACGCAAACTTTTTTTTGTAGATTAAAGAGTATAGTTTAAGGCAAGTGGCTGCATTATTAGGAATAACTGGGTTGAGACCGGCTCGATTTTTTGTGGAAAGAGCCTTATTTATATGAACAAAAACACATGATAAAATATTTAATATTAACGACAGGTTTAATAAAAAAAAACCTCTATTATTTAAATATATTAGTATATTAATAGTAAATAAAAAAAGGATTTGTAAGAGAGCTTAACTTAACGGTAAAGTATGTGACTTTTAATCACTCCAATATGAGTTCAAATCTCATAGCTCTTATCTTATATTTTATAAAAAACCTTTGCATAAAAAAAAAAATAAAACAATACATCAGATAAACCTTATGCTTTCTTAAAAGATATTGTTCTTTACATGAACTTTAAAATATTTAATATCTTTTATAAAGAAAGCATTTACACTTTAAATTATAACTTATGGATTTTACTTCTTATAATTCCGAAAGGCAAAATATATTTGCAGATGAGAAATCAATTGAAGGACAATCAGCTATCTCAATGTGATGAGAACGTTGATTCTTATCTTCAAATGCTAAAGATATCGGTACATTATACTTAATCTTTGCATTATTCTCTGGTCTATTGGGTACAGCGTTTTCTGTACTTATAAGATTAGAGCTAAGTGGACCTGGTGTTCAATATATAGCAGATAATCAACTATATAACGCTGTTATTACCGCACACGCGATCTTAATGATATTCTTTATGGTTATGCCTGCAATGATAGGAGGATTTGGTAATTTCTTATTACCTTTACTAGTAGGTGGACCAGATATGGCATTCCCTAGACTTAATAATATAAGTTTCTGAATGTTACCACCTAGTTTAATCTTATTCTTATTTGCAGCTACAATCGAGAATGGAGCCGGAACAGGTTGAACTCTTTACCCTCCTTTATCAGGTATACAAAGTCACAGTGGACCTAGTGTAGATTTAGCAATTTTTGCTTTACACTTATCAGGAATAAGTAGTTTATTAGGTGCAATGAACTTTATAACAACTATTCTAAATATGAGAAGTCCCGGTATAAGATTACACAAATTAGCTTTATTTGGGTGAGCTGTAGTAGTAACTGCAGTTTTATTATTATTATCTTTACCTGTATTAGCAGGTGGAATAACTATGGTATTAACAGACAGAAACTTTAATACATCATTCTTTGAAGTAGCAGGTGGAGGTGATCCTATATTATACCAACATCTATTCTGATTCTTTGGACATCCTGAAGTGTACATATTAATTATCCCAGGTTTTGGTATAATTAGTACAACTATCTCAGCAAGTTCTAACAAAGCCGTTTTCGGATACTTAGGAATGGTTTACGCTATGATGTCTATTGGTGTATTAGGTTTTGTTGTTTGAAGTCATCACATGTATACAGTTGGATTAGATGTAGATACACGTGCTTACTTTACAGCTGCTACATTAATAATTGCAGTGCCTACTGGTATTAAAATATTCAGTTGATTAGCGACTTGTTACGGTGGATCATTACATCTAACACCTTCAATGCTATTTGCATTAGGATTTGTATTTATGTTCACTATTGGTGGATTAAGTGGAGTTGTTTTAGCTAATGCTTCATTAGATATCGCATTCCACGATACTTATTACGTTGTAGCTCATTTCCACTATGTTTTAAGTATGGGTGCAGTTTTTGCTTTATTTAGTGCATGATATTTCTGAATACCTAAAATATTAGGATTAGATTACAATATGATGTTAGCTAAAGTACATTTCTGAATCTTCTTTATAGGGGTTAATGTTACTTTCTTCCCTCAACACTTCTTAGGTTTACAAGGAATGCCTAGAAGAATAAGTGACTACCCTGACGCTTTTGCAGGTTGAAACTTAGTAAGTAGTTTTGGATCTATGATATCTGTGGTAGCTACATTTGTATTCTTACATCTGGTATACGTTCAATTAGTTGAAGGTAAACCTGTATCAAGATACCCATGATTAACTCCTCAATTCTATACAGATTTATTACAAAGTTTATTAAATAGAGCATACAACAGTTTAGAGTGATGTTTAAACAGTCCACCTAAACCTCATGCATTTGTAAGTTTACCATTACAAAGTTAATGCCCTTTTTATCTAAACTTATAATTCATACTTTTAATGATATAAATATGAAAAAAATCAAAGTTTATCTATTGATACGTTATTTTTCTCTATTATTAACGCCGTATTTAACCTTTTTTTTTTTTTATATTTTGACTTGTTATCCTTTTTCACGAGTTATTTTTGCTTGTACTTTATTTATAATTTGTAATTTAGCGATTTATTATAGGTTTAAAGTTAGCTTGTCTAAGTACTCTGTGTATAAACGTTTGTTACTAGGTTTAATATATTATGTTATATTCCTTTTAAGTTTACTTATATTAAACTATTTTTGTATATGTTTATTAAAACAGTGTTTTTTTATTTTATATACAGAAATATTTTTATTTACTATAGGAAGTCTAAATTACGATATATTATACTCAAGTGCTCCTAACTTGGAAGGTGGTAGTAGCAATGCAGGTAGTTCATCTAGTGGAAATGGGCTTGGTGGCAATGGGAGTAGTAATAATAATGGAGGTGGTAACCATGGTAACACCAATAACAGTAATAATATGAATAATAACTCAAATTCGGCAAACCAAGATGAAAATGTGGAAGTTGGGTATGAGTTTAATACATGTTCAAAAGCATTAAGGCTACAAGCTGAAAATACTCTTACTCAAAGGCGAATTGATCATTCTGCCAATCCATCCTTAGAATTTAACTCTCTAGTTACCTTACAAGATTTAGGAATCAACACTAGTTCTTATTATTACCGTTATCTTATTAAGTTTGCTAGAGAATACAACGGCGATGATGCCCAGGTTAAAAGCTTTTGCACTAAGGTATTACGTAAGGACTGGTATGATGCCAGAGTTTTTAACGCTTATCGTTCTAGAACTCCTGTATTAGACGCTTTAGCACAACATAGATAAAAATACAAATAAAAATAAAAATATTTTTTCACTAACTCTTTTTATTAATAAAATAAGTAAATTATTATAAATAAAAATTTGGAATACTCACTTTAAAAACACATATAAATATAGATGAATTTATCACTAATACTTTTTTTAATAGGAATCTTAGGATTCGTTTTAAACAGAAAAAATATAATTTTAATGCTTATTTCTATAGAAATAATGCTATTAGCTATTACATTCTTAATATTAGTAAGTTCACTTAGCTTTGATGATATATTAGGGCAAACTTATGCTATCTATATAATAGCAATAGCTGGTGCTGAATCCGCTATAGGTTTAGGAATTTTAGTAGCATTTTACAGATTAAGAGGTAGTGTTGCAATAGAATTCAAATAATGTATCTAGCTTTAATAGTATTACCTTTATTAGGATCAATAGTATCTGGTTTCTTTGGTAGGAAAGTCGGAGTTAGCGGAGCACAATTAATAACATGTTTATCTGTAATAGTTACAACATTATGCGCAATACTTGCTTTTTTTGAAGTAGGTTTAAACAACATACCAGTATCAATTCATTTATTTAGATGAATTGATTCAGAATCATTAGATGTATCTTGAGGTTTTAATTTTGATTCTTTAACAGTATCTATGCTTATACCTGTATTAATAATTTCTTCTTTAGTACATGTATACTCTATAGGATATATGAGTCATGATCCCCATAATCAAAGATTTTTTAGTTATTTAAGTTTATTCACATTTATGATGATTATACTTGTAACAGCTAATAACTTTTTACTTATGTTTGTAGGGTGAGAGGGTGTAGGTGTTTGTTCTTATCTTTTAGTAAGTTTCTGATTTACTAGAATTGCTGCAAACCAAAGCTCTCTATCTGCATTTTTAACAAACAGAGTAGGAGATTGTTTTTTAACAATAGGTATGTTTGCTATATTACTGTCATTTGGTAATATAGACTATTCAACTGTATTTTCATTAGCTCCATTTATGAGTGAAGATGTTGTTACTATAGTTGGAATATGTTTATTAATAGGTGCTATGGCTAAAAGTTCACAAATAGGTCTTCACGTTTGATTACCAATGGCTATGGAAGGGCCTACACCGGTTAGTGCGTTAATCCACGCTGCAACTATGGTTACAGCGGGTGTATATTTATTAATGCGTAGTAGTCCTTTAATAGAATATAGTTCAACAGTATTATTACTGTGTTTATGAATAGGTGCAATTACAACAGTGTTCAGTTCTTTAATAGGATTATTCCAACAAGATATTAAAAAAGTTATAGCTTATTCTACTATGAGTCAATTAGGTATGATGGTTATAGCTGTAGGTTTATCTTCTTATAATATAGCTTTATTCCATTTAGTGAACCACGCTTTCTATAAAGGGCTTCTTTTCTTAGGAGCTGGAGCTGTAATACACGCTGTGGCAGACAACCAAGATTTTAGAAGATACGGAGGGTTAAGACCTTTCTTACCTTTAACATATTCAGTTATGTTAATAGCAAGTCTTAGTTTAGTTGCATTTCCATTTATGACAGGTTTCTATTCAAAAGATTTTATACTAGAGTCTGCATATGGTCAATTTTACTTTTCTAGTACAGTTGTATATTTTATAGCTACAATTGGAGCTATGTTTACTACATTATACTCAGTTAAAGTTTTATATTTAACATTTTTAACTAATCCTAATGGTCCATTAGTTAACTACAAACAAGCTCACGAAGGTGATATCTTTATGAGTTTACCTTTAATTGTTTTAGCTATTTTCTCTATTTTCTTTGGATATATTACTAAAGATATATTCATCGGATTAGGTTCTGGTTTCTTTTCAGATAATAGTTTATTTATACATCCTTCACATGAAATTATGTTAGATACTGAATTTGCTGTGCCTACTTTATTTAAACTATTACCTTTAGTATTTACTGTTTCATTAAGTGTTATATTTATCATATTAAGTGAATTTTTACCTAAATTATTAATACACTTTAAGTTAAGTAGATTAGGTTATAATATTTTTGGTTTCTTTAACCAACGTTTCTTAATTGAACTCTTTTATAATAGATATATTACAGAACTTGTTTTAAAATTAGGAGGTCAAACAACTAAGGTTATTGACAAAGGATCTGTAGAATTATTAGGTCCTTATGGTTTAGAAAAAGGATTGGTTAACTTAAGTAAGAATATATCAAGCTTAGATACAGGTGTAATTACATCATATGCTTTATACATACTAGTTGGTTTAATTTTCTATATATTAACTCCTTACTTATCTATAAGTGACAATAATCTATTTATTATAATAATATTTGCTTTATTAACTACTATTAAAAGCATAAAAATATAAAAAAAAAATATTTTTTTATTGGAGTAAGAGACCACTAAAC
Source organism: Vaccinium myrtillus (assembly GCA_016920895.1). Lineage (NCBI taxonomy): Eukaryota > Viridiplantae > Streptophyta > Magnoliopsida > Ericales > Ericaceae > Vaccinium > Vaccinium myrtillus. Next base: position 16,256 of record JADGMU010000775.1, on the reverse strand, counting down.
ATTATAAGTTTACTTTCCTTGTAAGGTCTAACCTTATAAATATAACTTTTTTTCTTAAGTCTGTGATTATAGTTATGTAGCCGTTATACGGCTATAATAAATTAATACATATTACAATGGATAAGTCTAAGGTTTAACAAAAACAATATATAAGTCCATCTTAGTAATCAGTAGTAAAATTTAGCACGTAAATATTTAATACTACATAAAGATACTTTGGAATACTATATATTTATAGAAGCCTTTTTTTTTTTTTTACTAAAATATGTCTTAGTTTTATAACATAACTCTACAATAATAAAGAGCTAGATTATAATATTAAGATCCTCAGTAGTAAACAGATAAGAATAAAAATAATCATACTACATCTACAAAATGTCAGTATAATATTCCAGCTTCGAATCCTAAGTGATGATTTTCTGTTAAGTGGTATGCTAAGATACGTCAGAATCCTACTGCTAAAAATATTGTTCCTATAATAACATGTATTCCGTGGAAACCTGTTCCAAAGTAAAAACATGAACCATAAGCACCATCTGATATTGTAAATGAAGAAACTGCATATTCTACTCCTTGGAAAGCAGTAAATATCATAGCTAAGAATACAGTAAATATTGCACCAAGTAATGCACCATTTCTATTTCCTTGAATTAAAGAGTGATGTGAGTAAGTTATTGTTACACCTGATCCTAATAATAAAACTGTGTTTAATAGAGGTAATTCAAAGGCATTAATGGCTTCTATACCTAATGGAGGTCATTGTGCACCTAGTTCAACAGTTGGTGATAAAGCACTATGGAAATAAGCTCAGAAAATAGCTAAGAAAAATAAAGCTTCACTTACTATAAATAAAGCTACTCCCATATTTAAACCTCTTTGAACAGCTAAAGTGTGATTACCTAAGTAAGTTCCTTCTGCTATTACATCTCTAAATCATAAAGACATACTTGAAACTAAACAAACAAATGCACAAGCTAATCAGTATTCTGCGTTAACAAAACCATGCATTGTTAGAACACCTGCTGTAGTAAGAGTTAATAAACTAATACAAGTGAAAAGGGGTCAAGGAGATGGAGATACTAAATGAAAGGGATGACCTTGAAAATTACTTCTTTGTAAATTAGACATAATGAATCTAAATAATAACATAATACAAAAAATAATTATTTTTTGTCTAGGCAAGAACTGAATAGTTCATTTGGTATATAGATAAATAGTAATAAGATTATCTATAGTAATTACACTTTTTTTTTTTTATTTGGATACAATTAAGCCGGTTTCTGTATTTAAATATAATTCTAAAATAATGCTTAATAGAGGATTTAAATTTCACAGTTATAAATACTAGAGTTATATAACTTTTATTTTCTCCTAAAAACCAAAGTTTTAACCTTTATATTCTATTTATAAAGCACTGGACTTTCCTATGTTATTATATAATATTAACACTTTTAATTTTTGTATCACAAATTTATTTAATAAAAGATAAAAAAAAACTTTTTTTTATTTATTGTTTGCCGTAATATAAAGGGTTATTAGTGTAATTCTAAAGCGTCTTTAACGTAACTACATGATAAAACTACAAAAACTTGAGCTTGTATAAATGCAATAGCTAATTCTAAACCAGAAAAGGCTATAATAAATGCTAAAGGAAAGAATCCTAAAAAGAAGAATATAAATCCTGAAGTCATTATATTATATGTGAAACCACTTAATATGCTTAAAAGCATGTGACCTGATAATATATTTGCTGCTAATCTTAAACCTAGTGATACATTTCTAGCTAAGTATGAGATAAATTCTATTAAAACTAATAATGGTAATAAGGCTAATGGACAACCTGCAGGTACAAATAAAGAAAAGAATTCTAATCCGTGTTTATTTAAACCTAATAGTGTAGCACCTAATACTAATGTAAAACTAAGTGAGAATGTAAGTACGAAATGACTTGTTGAAGCAAAACTATATGGAACCATACCTATTAAATTGTTAATTAATATAAATACAAATAGTGTATACATTAAAGGGAAGTAAACTTGACCACTTTTTGCATTTATTTGACTTACAACTATACCATGTACTGTTGCATATATAGTTTCTTGACTTATTGATCAGCTATTTGATACAACTTTATTATGGTTAGTAGCCATTAAGTTTAAAATTAACACTAAGTATCCTCCTATTGTTAAATATAAACCAATGTTAGTTAAAGATATTGATAAATTACCTAATATAGGTGCGTCTAAGCTTAATAAATTTCTAACTTCGAATTGATCTAAGGGGCTTGTTATGTTTATAAATGAGTTCATGTAATTAAAAGATAAGGTATATATTTAAATAAGAATATAGTAAAAGGTATTATAAAGAAAAACTTTTTTGTATCGGCTATACGTAACTATAACAGATAATTAAAGTTTACTTATAAATAAACGTGTAGTGAATAAACGAACAAATCTTGGTAATACATATTTTGAAAATACGTATATAAGAGTTACAAGTACTGCAAATGCAAATGTAACTTCGTTAATAAAATAAAATGGTACTAATTGAGGCATAGTTTATATTATATAAATTTGTCATTATAATTTACATGACTTTATCTAATTATAGGTTTAGGATTTATAGGAATATATATCTATGTATATACACATATATAGAATTATTGCACTACTAATTAACTTTATTTTAACGTGAGAAAAAACGGTTAAACAAGACTGAACATTGTTTAAGCTGTGTTGTATTTAATTATATTATTATAGCAAATAAGTGGGAAGGAAAGGGGAAAGGGCTTGTAAGGAGTACCAGCAGTAAGTATTAATAAAAAGCACTTATAAAAGCCCTGCACATCTCTGCTATTACCAGCATACGCATGAGCAAATTAATTAAGTAAGTTGTACTGGGCAGTACCGGCCATTACAATCTAACGTGTGTAAAAATACTTTAGCTGAAAATACAGTGTAACGATCTGCATACTTGTAAGAATTACATTGAACTAATACATCAGTTAGGGTAACACCTAAATTACAGTTTCTTATGGATGGAACCCTGTTTTTATACAGCTTATAAATTTCTGGTTATAATATACGTGACTTTATCTTCGACCAAAGGTCGATGAATTATTGCACTTTTTTTTTATTTATTTTTTATAAAAGATGTTTGTTTACTTTCAATTGATAATGCATTTTTTCCTAATTCAAAGGCGAAACCTAAAGTTAGAACAAGGAAGAAGATAAGCATTATAATTAAACCAAAAACACCATTAACATATCCACTCACTACGTAAGGATATACAAGCAATATCTCTAAATCAAATAATAGAAATAAAAGTGCAAAAATAAAGAAAGAGATACTAAATTCACTCCGGTTTTGTCCCAAGAAAGAATGAAATCCACACTCAAAAGCACTATCTTTTTCTTGGTAAGGATTATGAGGAGCAAATATAATATTAATAGCTAATAAAATAAATGCAAGTATAGGTATAAAAACCAGGAAAAATGTTTGGCTAGTCATTTACGGTTTGAATAATATTAGTGTTAATATATTTGCTATGCTGAATCATTCATTAGGTATATAGATAAATAGTAATAATATTAAAGTAAGTATTGAAATAACATTACTTAATGCACTACTTAATACTATGTTTTCTAGTTTGAAATTTACTTTTTCGTTATTACTATTACTATCTTGTATATTACCTTGTAAGTTTAAGTTTTCTAAACTTGGGTTTATTTTATACTCTTCTTTGAAAAAGAAGATATTTTTAATCACATTTAAATAATAAACTGCTGATATTACACTTGTTAATATTGCAACTAATGCCATAAATACATAACCATTATCTAAAGCAGCACTTAACACCATCTGTTTTGCAAAAAAACCTATTAGAGGTGGAACACCTGCAAATGAAAATAATGTTATCGCTAAACTTAATGATAAGTAAGGGTTTATGTAAAAGTAACCTTTTATTTGGCTAATTAATTGTATAGGAGAATTATTTTTATCTATTAAATCATCTCTATGTTTTTCGTCTTTATATACATATAAGTAGAAACTAAACCCTATTGTAACTAATATTACAAAAGCATTTAAATTTGATATAGTATATGCTATAATATAGAAAATGTACGCTTGTATTGATTCCATACTATTAATACTTAAGGCTAATAAAATAAATCCTACGTGACTAATTGTACTATAGGCAAATAATCTTTTTATTCTAAATTGTGTTAACCCTAAAACACTTCCAATTATTAAAGAAAATAAACTACTAATAAGTAAACAATTTGTTCAAGAGAAAACAAAAAGAGTTTTTTCTGTATAATACACTAATTCTAGGAAAAAAATAAAAATGGATATTTTTGCTATTAGAGCTACAAATGTTGTAACTATTGTAGGTATTGCATCATATACATCCGGACTTCAAAAATGGAAAGGTGCAGCACTGATTTTAAATAAAAATCCTACTGATAGTATTATTAATGAAAGATGTATGTAATATGGTTTGTATCAAGATAACAACATAGGATATAAATCGGGATATACTTCAGAAATACTACTTACCACATATATACCTTCAAGGTTTGTTGTACCTGAATTTGCATAAAGTAAACTTGAACCTAATAAGATAAAACAAGATGATAAACCACCTAATAAGAAATATGTTAAACCTCCACTAGTTGCTTGTTCTGAATCTCTATATAATGTGGAAATTATGTATAATCCATAACTTTGTAGTTCTATAGCTAAAAATATTGAAACTAAATCACTCGCACTCATTAAAAATACTGCACCACTTAAAACGAATACAATAATTAGAGAATACTCAAGTATTCTAAATTGTTCTCCCATTTTATTACTTAACTTTGTTTTATTATAGGTAAATTTACCAAAGATTAACTTACTTAAACTTGAATATTCTTTTAAATAAACTTTTCTAGGATAAAAAGATGTTAAAGTTAATATAATTGCGCTTATTATAAAAATAAAGATATTAAAACTTTGTGTAAATGCTGTAACATGGAATAAACCTCCATATATACCTATACCTTTATCTAAACTCATGACAAAAAGGTTATTAAAAGCTAAAAAGCTTGTTAAAATTAATGATATCATTACAATTCTAGAAAACAATATGGATTTGTCTTTTCTTAAACTAAGAGCATTTGAAATTAATAAATAGGTTAATAAAGAGATTAACATCTAGGTTTTTAAAGCTTAACTTTAATGATAAACCGCGAGAGCGGGTTTAACTTTTTTTTATTTTTGTGTTTTATCGTGAGTAGCTAATTCAATTAAACTATTTTCTAGTAAACTTACTAATGGCACTATTATTAAGAAATGTGAAAAGTAAAGAACAGTAGAAATTTGTCCAAATTCTATAAATGGAGACTCAACGTGTTTTGCACCTAATTGCATTAAGATTAAGAAATTAGCTATAAATGTATAGTAAGCTATTTTACTTAAAGGTCTAAATTGTATACCTCTACTTCTACTTAAATCAGTGAAAGGCATAGTTAATAAGATTAAAATAGCTGAAAACATAGCAATAACACCCAACAGCTTGTTTGGTATAGATCTTAATATAGCATAGAATGGTAAAAGATATCATTCAGGTACTATAGCAGGAGGAGTTTGCATTGGATTAGCCATAACATAATTTTCGCTATCACCTAATACATTAGGCATAAAGAATACAAAAATTGATAATACTAATATAAATAAGAATATAGTTACTAAATCTTTAAATATAAAATAAGGAGCAAAAGGTAATCTATCATAGTTACCTGAAACACCTAAAGGGTTACCTGAACCAGCACTATCATGAAGTGCTATCATGTGCATTAATGCTAAAGCAGCTAATACGAAAGGTAGTACAAAGTGTAAAGCAAAAAATCTATTTAAAGTAGCGTTATTAACAGAAAAACCACCTCATATAAATTCAACTATATCTTGTCCAACTCAAGGTATAGCACTCATAAGGTTAGTAATAACTGTTGCTCCTCATAATGACATTTGCCCATATGGTAAAACATAACCTAAGAAAGCTGTAGCCATCATTAATATGAAAATTACAACTCCTATAGTAAACACTAATGTTCTTGGTGCTCTATATGATCCATAGTATAAGTTTCTTCCTATGTGTAAGTAAACTATAAAGAAGAAAGCTGAAGCTGTGTTTGAGTGTAAGTAACGTATTAATCATCCATTATTTACATCACGCATTATATGCTCAACTGAGTTGAATGCTTCTAATACACTAGGATTGTAATGCATTGCTAAAGTTACACCTGTTACAATTTGTATAATTAAACAAAAGGCTAATAATGAACCGAAGTTTCATAGGTAACTTAAGTTTGAAGGTTGTGGTGAATCTACTACGTAACCATTCGCTAAACTAAGAAGGGGATGACTTTTTAAAATTCTCATTTTTTTTTTTACGTTTATTTAAATGTAGTTTTTCTAATAATCTTATATATATCTATTTGTATAAAAATTACTTTTTTTTTTATGATACTTTACTATTATACTTAGTACAAATAGCCCTTATCTCATTTATCTACTTTTTTTTTTACTCCTTTTAAAATATATGTATAAAACTTTTTTAGATTAGAAAGTAATTTAATATGTAAATTACATAAAAATCTAGATGATATTTACCAAACATTATTTTTTAGGTTTAAGCTACGTATAATAATAAGAATGCCATCATAAGAGCAAATAACCCTGTAGCTTCTGCAAAAGCGAATCCTAATATAGCATATGAAAACAGTTGACCTCTTAATGAAGGGTTTCTTGCTACACCTAATATTAATGCTCCAAATACTATACCTATACCTACACCTGCTCCTACTAAACCTATTGTTGCTAATCCTGATCCTATAATTTTTGCAGCTTGTATCATTTTTAATATATTTAAGGTTAATTTATAAAGGTAACCTTTTACTATTTTATATTATTTTTACTCTATTTTTTGTTTTTTGTAAACGTGTAAATTTTACCTTAAAAAACAGAGATCTAATATATTTTTTTCTATGTGTTAGAGGGATACGGAGGAATTGAACCCCATATTTTCGATCTGCAATCAAAACGCAAAACCATTTGCTACGTATCCCTATTTTTTTCCCGCTATAGCACTTCATTCCTTTTTTTTTATGTGGTTGTATATATTATTAATACTACTTATGAAATAAAAAATAAGATAAAGATGAAAAATGTAATAAAGTGCAAATAACATGCCTTATTTAAGAAATAGGTGATTCGAACACCTAACCTACCGTGTGTAAAACGGTTGCTCTACCAATTGAGCTAATTTCTTCTGATTTTAATAGAAATATATAATCTTGTAAGTCTATTAAAAATAATTATTTTTTTTTTATTTAGCCAACTTACACTATCTTCAATCCGGAATATAAAAAACAGGGTTTTTAATGTGTTTAATCTATGTATGAAAAATTATACACGTAGTAGCCAGGAGAGAAAATCGAATTCTCATTCTTAATGCATGAAATTAACGTTCTAACCAATTGAACTATCCTGGCTCTGGTATTATTTAATATATTACAAATTTCTTAGATGGTATAAAAAAAAACAAATTATAATTTATGGGTGAATACCCTGAATCGAACAGGGAACTTACTGTGCCACATACAGTTGTTCTGCCAATTGAACTATATCCACCTTTACATTATTATTCAGATATGATCTGCTTATCTCCCTATTTTAACTATTTATTTTTTAAGGTAATTAAAAAAAAAAAATAAATTATAAATCTAATATTATGTTGGAGTGATTCGAACACTCAATAGTAAATACCAAAAATTTATGACTTACCGATTAGTCCACAACATATCGCTTTTTGCTGGTTTAACGGTTTTTCTAGAAAAAATCGGTAAATATCACGCTTTGGCTTATAATTTATTTTTATTCTTGGAATAAAAATAAATAATAAGCCCTTCCCTATTAAGTAAATAACACAATAAGGTAAATCCGACTTGAACGGATAAAATTTAAAAATCAAATAGTCCTAAGCTATTCATGTCTACCAATTCCATCACTACCTTTTATATTAAGTGCTCGAGATAAGATTTGAACTTACAACCTAAACATCTTCAGAGTTCCGCTCGACCAGGTTGAGCTTCTCGAGCTTAAATATACATACGCCTTAACGAGATAAACAAGTTGGAGATATTAGGACTCGATCCTAAAATAACGATATGCAAAATCGCAGTTTTACCAGTTAAACTATATCCCCTAGTGGTTTTACCAGTTAAACCATATTCCTAACTCGTTTTGGTCCCACACTATGTCCCGCCTAATCCATGAGGTTCGTCTCTTAGGTTGCTATACCGCGCTAGTGTAACGCTAACCATAATCCAAGATAATAGCCTGGTACGCATAATATATTTAGATTTAACCCACTCGGGGTTCGAACCCGAGATGTAACGGTGAAAGCGTTATGTCTTAACCACTTGACTAGTGGGTCTTAAAAATAACTTAATTTAGGTTATTTAATATTATCCGAAAAACGACTTGAACGTTTACGATATTGTATCAGCGAATCTTAAGTTCGCCCTGTCTACCAATTCCAGCACTCGGATTAAAATATTACTTCGACTTATTAAAAATTTATTTTTTTTATAAGAGGTTTAAGGCCAGAATGACTTGAACACTCATCTGAGCTATTATGAGCAGCTTGCTTTACCGATTAAGCTATAGCCTTTATGTCATGCGGATAGAGGATTTGCACCCCTATTTACTGGTCATGAGCCAGTTATGCTACTATTACATCAACCCGCATATTTTAATAATTTTAAATCTCCCACATTAAAAACTTTTTTTTTTTTTTTTCTAGTGCGTTGCCATTTTTAATAATAATCTTATACCTATATGTTTGGCGGTTTAGCTTTACAAATATTAGCTCTAAAATATATAATTTAAAAGCCCAGTGCAAGTATCGCACTTACTTCTACCGATTACAAAACGGTTGCATTGCTTTTATGCTAACCGGGCCTATTCCATTTTTAATTATATTTTTAATTAATTTTAAGCCGACTCCTTATAATGTAAGTCAACTAGCCAAGGCGTTTAACGGGCTATTTGTTAAAAAAATGTATATATGATAAGTATGTTATTTAGTTTTTAATAAAATTAGTACTTTATACCTGAAGACATCAAAATCCTTTAAGCTAAAGCCTATGCATTATTTAATAAAAATGTCGCTAAGAAAGCGCTAAGTTTATTAAATAAGATTCGTAGTGTTCTACTACGTATATTTAAGAGTATCTTAAGGTAAGTTTCGTGCCTATATGCATTCAGCACTTATCTTTAACTAACATAGCTTTCCTGCCGTGCCTATGCTATTTATATATACGAGAGTAATAGTAATATCCCTACAAAACAAGTAATTGTTCTGTATCTTAATTAATATTGGTTACATAAACAACAGGTAAACCAGGGGTTAATATACCCAACTCCTTTCGTACGAAGGGGCTATCCTTATTTTACTCTAATTTCCTCTAGAAGATAGAAACCATACTGTCTCACGACGTATTTAACCCAGCTCGTGTAGCTCTTTAATCGACGAACAGTCGTACCCTTCATGATTCCTGCATTCATGTGGATGAGCTAAGCCGACATCGAGGTGCCAAACTGCGCACTCAATTTGTACTCTCTGGCGCAATTAGCCTGTTATCCCTAGCGTAGCTTTTTCAAAAATCCAAGACCTTTCCTTTCTGCATCTTGTGATCATATGCCCCGCTTACGCGACTGATAGACGTGTAAGTCAAACAGTAAAGCAAGATTAAGCCATTAAACTTTATAAGTAAACATAAAAGTCATTTTATTGTTATCAAATGCATAAAAATAAAACAAGTTAAAACAAAACAATCTCTTTAATACGCTTTTGCGTGAGCTTATTCTTGTTTTATTTACATCTATTTTCCATATAGTTAAAATCTTACTTAAAATAAATATAATAAATCTAACTTAATAGATATATAACTGAATAATTTATCATATGATAAATTATAACAAACTAAAGTAAAAAAACCTGAAGTACAAGCATCGACATTTTGTCGAAGCGAGCCTGTACAGGTTTAATTGCTCACTATCGCAAGGTTTTTGCCATGCAATAGTAAGCAAATTTACAAAATTAACTTTGGATACACCCAGGTACTTTTTATGGGATCTGTGCCCCGCATAAACCGTCTACTAGCAACTGTTTCCCGGGCTAAATGGGATAACCACCTAGCCCCTCTTCCTTTTTGGATAAGTAATGTAGATTTTACCTACTAATTGTGAACAGCCAATAGTTACTCCACAACTTTCGTGGTATTCTACTGATATGATAAACTAAGTAAAGGTGTTTCAATTATATCTTATCAACTACCTTATACACTACAACTTGTTTGATCATATCCAATAACTAGCAACAGTAAAGCTGCATAGGGTCTTCTCGTCTAACTAGAGGTAAACTGTATCTGCACAGTTATTCCAATTTCACTGAGCCAATCATTGAGACAGCTGTTGTATCGTTAAATCATTCATGCAAGACCGCATTTAACGGCCAAGGTATTCCGCTACCTTAGGACCCTCATCGGTAAGGCCGCCATTGATTGGGGGTTCCTTCAAAACCTAGCCTATTTTAGTCAGCTAAGAAAATCCGTTAACCAGCCAACATTGGGCAGAATTCACACTCAATACTTTGATTTATCATCTTACGCAAAGTGCTTTGTTTTAATTAAACAGTCGTACAACACCATTCTATGCCTCCTATTCTTAACCTGATATTAATCAGGAAGAATGGCACACCTTATCCCGAAGTTACGGTGTCATTTTGCCGAGTTCCTTAATGATTGTTAGCTCAAACGCCTTCGTATTCTCTACTAGCTTACTTGTGGTAGTTTCTAGGTACGGTTAATAATTATATATCTTTTTCCAGAACACCACCTACTCAGGTGGGTTGTTAGATATATAAAAAGATTTTCTCATCATTTAGTCCTTTAGGGCAGGTCAATAAACTTAGAGGCCGTTACTTGATATATATACCATAAGCTTTAGGCGAGGGAATTCCGGTATATCCGGCTGATCCCTTTTTCGTTACTCATGCCAGCATTCTCACTTGGGTTATCTAACATAGATACTAATATACAGTATCTTTAGTATGTAATCTTAAAAAGATTACATCTGAGATTTGCCCAACGTTCCGCTACCCCATAAATACAATATTTAACATTTAATTAATATTTATGGACAAGGTGTCGGTATATTGTTTAGATCCGTTAAATTTTCGGTGCTTTTAACTTAGCGCCCCTCCTGAAAGGATGGGCGTTGAACCAGTGCTCTGTTACGAGGTCTTCAAAAAATGGCCGCTTCTAAGCCTATTTCCTGGTTGTATTTGAAAAAAACTTCCTTAATTTCACTTAACAATAATTTTGGAACCTTAAACACTTGTTCTGGGCTGTTTCCCTTTGGACATACAACCTTATCGTACTATGTCCGATTATTCAATATTCATCATTGCCCTTCCGAGAGCAAATTCTCACCGATAAAATCTTCACGATCCCCCGATATATACAAAAGTCTTCTAAGAAAACTATTTGTCTGAGATCACAATTCTGTACCTGCTATGATGTTATTTGAATTACCTACTTATATAGGTTTCGCGGAAAACCAGCTATCCTGGTCAGTATTGTCTTTCACTAACTTACCACAATTCTTCGGATATCTTTACAACGATAACCCGTTCGGGCTTTTATAACCCTGATCATGGTAAGATCACCAGGCTTCGGGTCTAATTTTAGATACTAATTCATTATTTAATAATCGGTTTATCTAGGATTCGCAGACAAAAGTCACACGCTATCTCGCATCTAATATTAACTTGCTGACCCATTATGCAAAAGGTACGCTCTAATTTTTTATTTAAACTTTACTTGAGCTGCTTATAAAACTACTATTTCAAATCTTTCCCTCTCGGTACTAGTTCACTGTCGCTTATATATCATATTTAGCCTTAGAGGAAGGTTCCCCTTTATTCAAACAGATTTTAATCCATTTTACTTTTAGGCTTTTCTACTTTCATTCACACTAATCATAGAATCTCGTTTGATTTTTATTCCTGAAGCTAATAAGATATTTCAATTCACTTCGTTTATATATAGGATTTTTCCAAAAGTTCATGTGTTGTAACGTTTTTTTTTATAAAAACGCTAACACAAATTAAAAAAACTCTTTTTGATATATAGCTAGATATTCGTAATAGTTTCTTTATATACTTGCCATCATACGCTTGACCTAAGTCCTAGCTTATGATGAAATTTTACATTACATATCTAATACATTACTAATGAAATTAAAAAAAAATCACTTTTTTCGGGTCATTATGATTCGAACATAACTAGTCCTCAACCCAAATGAGGTGCCTAACCAACCCGGCCCTGGCCCGTTTATATTATACAGAGAATATCCGATTCGAACGGATGTGGTCTTTTAAACCAAATAAGTTTCAAGCTTATCACCATAAACCACTCGGTCAATTCTCTTTATTATTTGATTCTTCCAAGACTCGAACTTGAATAACATCCTTATCAAAAACGCACTTTACCACTTAAGTTAAAGAACCTTAGTCTAAAAAGATTTCTAATAGAAGACTGGACTAAGCATGATACCAGACTTCGCATATCCCTTTAGGTTATTTTTTGTTTTTTATAAACAAAAAAAAAAAAACGGGTTAGCCCAGACAAGAGCACTCAGACTTGAACTGAGAATTTGAAGTTTGAAGCTTCCTATTTTGCCAATTAAACTATACTCTTAAAAAAGGTTTATTTAAACTCAAATCGACTTAAACAAGTCTAAATTAGCATACCTTACTTTTTTTTTTATTGCCAAAAGGCTAAAAAAACCAAAAATCGGAAAAGAGATGAATTGAACATCTAGGTGTTAAAACACAATATTTAGCAAATATCTCGCCTTACCAATGGCAACTTTTCCTATATACATTATATTAAGTAGTAATATATTATTACTTTAAACATCGCGTTTTCTAAAAAAAAAGCCCGTGTGCAAAGATATTAAATAGTACTTTTACATTATCACCGAGTTAGGCCGGCTTCGATCCGGCATCATCTTTCTCGACAAGAAAGTTCTCTACCAATTAAGTTACTAACTCCATTAATTTACGGCCAACCGAATTCGAATCGGTACACATCGTTTGGAAGACGAACGGTCTACCATTAACCTATAGCCGTATATATTTATATAATTATAGCGCTTGGCTATCACACTTTACTTTTCTTAATTATTAAAAGGAAAATATTTATATAACGCCAAGCAAACGGAGAGCGGCATATACATATGTAAAACATTTTAAATATATAATATTACATTACTAATATATTTAAAATTAATAAAAAAGATGTTTAGCGTTAAGTCAAAAGTTATAAAAGAGTTAAAGCGATCGTTATAACAACTGAAACCTTCTCTTTGACATGGTAATATCAGGTATTTATAGGGATAATACGAAATACTAAATGGATAAAGAAAGCGGTTTTGCTTTAAAGAGACAAATATATCTAAAAGTATTACATAAGCAAATAATGTAAGAGATATAGATATATTGCAGGTAGTTAAACAAGGGTTATTATTGAATCTAAGTATATTAGTAATATAGTTGAAAGTTATACAACTAAGATTAAGATATTACACAAAAAAAAAAAAAAAAAAGAGGGTTAAACGCGTTGAATATATACTACATTCATATTAATGCAATTAGGCATTAAGATCATTTAACCTTCATATCATCGTTATTAGTTAAAGGTATAATTTCAAAAAACACTTATGAGCCGGCTCTTGTATTTGCAATAAGCTATGCGTTTAAAGTACACTTGAAGCGAAGTCTACCTCGACTAAAGTCGAAGTAAAACCGTTATGGGCCAAATATACGTTTTTATAAAACGTGCAATGCTTAACCTATAAAAGCAAACCTATTTTACTATATAATTAATATTTCTAAACCATGATATTAAATAAAACTTTCTAAATATATCTTAAAAAAATTAAGATAATATCTCTTATAATTTTTGCATAAAAAAATAGAACTAAATTTTTCTCTTCAATATTAATTACTATGTTAAATTTATTTGATAAAAAAACAAAAAATACAAGTCCTGATATATCAAACGCAAAATCGCTAAACTTTTTTAGCGGCACAGCTTTAGATACTACTAATAAAAATAATATAGGTGAAACTAGACATTATCCTCCTGCTAAAGGAGTGATTTAATAGTATATATTCTTATAATAAAAATTTTATTAAAACGTTACCAATAGTAGATAAAATAGTAAATAAGCTTATTAAAAGTTATTTTAATTTAAGTCCATTATACAATAATAAAAAAAGTAGTCGTGTACAAGTTAGATTTAAACGATTATCTTTAAATAGAATATTGGTAAGTAGAGCCGAAATGAAACATACTAATAATAAAGTTATAATTACTGTGTATCTATATAATAAAAACAAGAAATTTTTTCTCTATAAAATAAAAAATTTATATAAAACATTTCTTTTCCGTATACAAAAAAAAATTCCTAGCTTAGCTTTAAACGTAGGGCAGGGCTTAGCCAGCCATACTAAAAATATAGCTAATAGTAATGGTATTTTTGCGTTAAAAACCATGCGTTCTACCGCTAAAAATAATCCTTATAAAACTTTGGCTACAACTACTAAAAAAAGTTTATCAAAGTTCTCAAGTAAAAGGTTAAAAAAAAACCAGAAAATTTCTACTCGTTACGCTGCAATAAAAACAAACTACTATATAAATTTTACTAATTTAACAAAAAAAAATTTATCTAAGTTTCTCTTTAATTTAAAAAACACTGCTTTAAAAACAAAATATAAAACATTAATAAGAAAATATTACTTTTTATTAAGCAATAACAAGCTTAATACTATAAATAATATGAATTATTTTTTAAACTATGTTAACTTAGCTAAAAGTCAAAGTAGTGTAAATAGCAACAATAATATTTACACAAGCAATTTATATGAAAGTGCGTTAAAAAAAAATAATTTTTTTAGCACTAGAAGAAATGATAAAAAAATTACATTACTTCGTGATAATAAAGTTGGTGCGTTAAAAGGTGTTGCGACACCGTTTGAAACGCTTTTTGCCTTAAATAAGACAAGAAAACCTAAAAACGTTAAAAACTTTATAAATAAATTAAGAAATCTTCATAAATTATTTTTCATTAGTAAAATGTACAATTTTAATGAAAGTAATAAGGTTGTGTTAGCGCCAAATAAGTCTAACGGCTTAGCCACAAAAAGTAACTTTTTACTGGAAAACCTACACAATATGTTAAAAACCAAAAGTACTTTTTTAAGAAAAATTAATTATATTTCATTAAAAGGTTTAAGAATTTTAAAAAAAGCTAGAAAAAATAAAAACTTTCTACTTAAAACACTTAAATGAAATAATAAAAATTTTATAAACTATGAAACTAAGTATTATAAAAATTTTATAAACAAATCTTATAGAAAAGAAATATTATACTTATACTATGTAAAAATGTTATCGCTTAATAACAATAAATTTAAAAACTGATTTATACTTGGCTTAAAAAGAATAATGTCAAAAATATACCATAAAAAAGTGGAATTTAATTTTGTTAATTTAAAATATCTGCACTTAAATAGTGACATTTTCTCAGAAAGTATTGCTATAAAATTAAGAAATAGGGAAAATAGATTACTAAGAGTTCTAAAAAAAGCCTTGAAATTAGTTAAACTACCATCTTTAAATAAACTATCTTTCTATGACAAAAAAAGCCATAATAAGAGTGGATTTGCCTTAAACAAATATGAAACTTTAAACATAAATTCATATATTTCTATGTTTAAAGATAAAGACATACTACATGAACTATTATACAAAATTTTCCCTCGTTACATGGATAAAATAGAAAGTCCTATATATTCACAAAGAAAAAATAGCCTACAAGAAAACATTTTAAATTCGACTAAACATAAAAATATATACGGTGTAAGACTAGAAGCTCATGGTAGATTATCTAGACGTTTAACAGCTTCAAGATCTGTGTTTAAGCTAAAATATAAAGGAAGTTTAAAAAATATAGATTCTTCTTATAAAAACCTATCATCAGTTATGTTAAGAGGTAACACTAAAAGTAATATACAACTTACTAAAATTAGTAGTAAAACACGTAACGGTTCTTTTGGTTTAAAAGGATGAATAAGT
>JADGMU010000774.1:0-42811 GCA_016920895.1 Vaccinium myrtillus | reverse complement strand
ACAAGATTGCCCTTCGTTTGAAAATGCAATGATTACCTTTTTAAACTCCAGTATAGTTTTTCATCCTTTTTTTTTTTTTTGAATTAGAATATGGGATGAAGGGTAAGAGTGACCATTGCTCTTTTTTCCCTCTTGGACTAGTCAAAATGGACAAAAATTATGGGACATCCAAAAAGGAAATGTGGACTAAAATATTGGGACGGAGGGAGTATAAATTAGTAATCCTAAAAAATAAAAAAATAAAAACAGATTTATATTGATACTTACAAAACCAGCTCTCATTTAGATTTCTGCATTGCAAACTTTTTAATACCAAAATTTCAAATTTGTTTGTGAATTTTTTCCTCTCTAAAAGGAGGTCTAGGTTTGGAAATCTAGCTTATTTTCTGTTATGCAGAATGTGAAAATAATCTCTTAATTTTCACGTTTCTTAGGTTATAAACACACTCAAATCAAATTCTTCTTTGTTCGGAAAAACAAGCATCAGTTTCATACTGATCAAAAGTTCCACCAATCCAAGGAACCTGCTTCGCTTTAATCTCAACCAATACAGAAAGACCATAATTTTCTTTTGCCTCAAAACTTTCGCACCAGATGTGCATATATCCACCTATCCATCCAGCCATGCCTATTCATACAATTAAAATAAGGTAATTACTTTGGAGTTTGGACAAAGATGTGTCTAGAGTCTGATACAAACTCAAGGGTAGATCTCACCCTTGAAAACTAGCATACAAGTATAGGGTGCCCATGAGCTTATATACGTAAGGCCAAGCCCATACTTAATGGATGTGGGACATTAGGATTAAGACCGTAACAGAGTCGTTCGATGTGTGCATGGGACCCACATGCGTCCCTCACGTGCATCCAGAGTTCTTGACATAAACGTGTTTATTGGTTGGTTCATAAAGCTGTAGAAAATATACAATTCACAAAAACCACACGAAAAAAATAAAAAAGACGATCAGACGAGCATGCATCTAACCAAAACAAGTCACAAAACTTCAACTTCCAGGAGATTAAGAATCTAACCAAAGATTACAGAACGGCTTCAAAACATTCGTCGAATCACTAAAGTTCCAGTCTTTAAGCCAAGAAAATGGCACAAAATTCACAATCCAGTAAAAACAACCGGTTCATGCAAAACGAATTTTGCTACTGTTTATAATTGAGCACCTCAAATAACATATGATACACGCATATCTGACAATGTGCTAATGTGCTTTACTGAAAAACAATGATTATGTTCTGAAAACTCAAAATCAGCACCGGTCAGTCAAATTAGTAAGAAATCCACTGATTCAAATAGAACAATTGGACAAAAAGCAAACAGTTTGGCTGGCAAATCGATGTCTGAAAGAGAAGTAACATCTGTACCTAATCGTTGAGTAGAATCGGAATCTGTGTCGATATAGGTGCCGCCGTCAACGTCGTCGTCGTCGTCTCAGACTCGAGATAGGTTTTGAGAGTGAGCTGCTGTGAGAAAGAGACGACGACGTCAAATGGCGAAGAAATAGGCCTAGCACAGCCAGTTGTGTGTTCATCGAACTGGCAGATTCTTCCATATTAAATGCAGTGGCCCTGGAGTTGCTTGGGACAAAAGTAAGAAGCAAGAAAGTAGAGAGAGAATTTAGAGAGAGAAAGCGGTGGCCGACCTCGTTCGCTCCGAAGATCTTCGGGGTGTCGTGACTCGAGGAAGTCAGGCTAGATGAGCGAAAAAATGGTGTCGTTTGTTGGGAATCTATTTTGAAACGACATCGGGTTGTGTGGTGGAAGTCTGTTTTGAGATAAAGTTGCGGCGAGTTAAAATGTCCATGTCCCGGGAGCGGGGAGCGTGTAGTGCACCCAGTGTACTGCAGCGCGTCCCAAAACAATGCCAACGGGGCAAATCAAGTGTTGTTCCAAATGTGGCAATGTGGGGCTCACATCGGGGATTCGGGGGCCTCATCGGGGTCTCATACAAATGATTCAAACTGTTAAATAATTTTAAAATAAATATTTCAATAATCTTGAAGAATATTGGGCCCATCGGATATTTGTACGTAATTGATCTATTTCTTTCATTTTTCATTCAGAATTTAGGATCCTATAATCCGAAAGAATCCTTAATAAAAAAATATTACAATTAATTACGTAAAAATATCCGTTCGGCCTGATTTTCTGTTAGATCACTCGAATAATTATTTTAACAATGCTTAATGGTTTGAATCGTTTGTGTGGGCCGATGTGGGGCTTACAAGGCCACATTTAGACGAGCACTTGACTTGACCCAAAATGGCATCGCTTTGTAGTGCACTGGGTACACTAGCTCCTCTCTCCCGTTCATATATATTTTTGTTTTTTTAACTGCATACCATTTTTCCAAGATAAGTCATTTGACTAAAAGAACTTTTTGAGTTGTCTTTATTAAAAAAAAATCGTATTAGTTAATTTTACGTCAATTTTTTGTGAATTATTTGTTTGTCTCGACGAGAATAATTGAAAAAGTAAAAAATTATGACTTTACCTTATTTTGAGAAACTACCCTTGTAATTGGATGGGATAATAAAGCACTTAACCAAATAAATAAATTTCCATTTTGGATGGGATTTAACCAAATAGTAGGATTTAAGTTTTCAATTTAAGAGATTTAATGGAGTTATGGTGGGACCACCACAAATGAAATAATTTTGAATTTTGCTAGAGATACATCAACATTTTCCACCCACCCTTGTGAAAATTAAAGTAACTTCCAACTTTACAATGAAGGAGGGGTCCAAACAATACCAATTTCAAAAGCATCTTCAAAATTATGAATTTACCTTATTTTGAGAAACTACCCTTATAATTGGATGGGCTAATAAAGCACTTAACCAAATAAATAATTTTCCATTTTGGATGGGATTTAACCAAATAGTAGGATTTAAATTTTCAATTTGAGGGATTAAGAGATTTAATGGAGTTATGGTGGGACCACCACAAATGAAATAATTTTAGATTTTGCTAGAGATAAATCACCATCTTCCACCCCACAATTTGTGAAAATTAAAGTAACTTCCAACTTTATAATGAAGGAGGGGTGCAAACAATACTAATTTCAAAAGCATCTTCCA
Organism: Vaccinium myrtillus; assembly: GCA_016920895.1. Taxonomy (NCBI): domain Eukaryota; kingdom Viridiplantae; phylum Streptophyta; class Magnoliopsida; order Ericales; family Ericaceae; genus Vaccinium; species Vaccinium myrtillus. Next base: position 39,719 of record JADGMU010000774.1, on the reverse strand, counting down.
ACATTAGGCTATCTCTAGTGTGCTCTTTAAAATATGTGTATTAGTATATGGAAAGAAAAAAAGTGTAAAATGTAAGACCCAATTTTATTTGTTAAAGTTCGGTTCAGTTGTCAGGAATATTGTGTGAGAAAGTTAGATCTAAAAAAAGTGAATTGAAGTGATGTAAAGAGAGAGAAAAAGAAATTCTTGTGCGTGTTCATCTGACAAAAAAACTTTTAAAAAATTGAAATTTAGTTGTTCATTTGCCAGAAAAAAACTTACAGAAAAGATCTTTTATCTTGACTCAATGGCTATATAAAATCAAAGTAATTTTCAGAACTAAATATCTAGCCATCATATTTTCAAGTGATTAATACATACAAATTGTTACATCTGAATTATCACGAAACTCTAAAATCATCCGTATAAAAAATACGGCCACTTATCCAAAAATTCAAGACATTTGACATCTTTAAAGGGAAGGACAAGAAACTTTTTACAATCGAACATAAAGACACAAAATATTTGACATTTTTAAAGGGACAAGGAATTTTTGCAATTAAACATAAAGATAAAAAAAAAATAGTGAAATGTCATTAATTTTTTAAAGTTTTAATTTCATACAGAAAACTCAAAAAAATCAACTCCTGCCTCCTAGCCGACCACCACCCCACTTCCGGCGACCCAAAAATTTAGTGAAATGTCACTACTTTTTTAAAGTTATAAGTTCGTACAGAAAATTCAAAAAAATAAACTCCCACCTCTCGCTGATCACTACTCCACCTCGGACCGACCAGTTTCGGCAGCCCAAAAAACTAGTGATATTTCACTATTTTAAAAAATTATAATTTCGTATAGAAAATTCAAAAAATCAACTCCTACCTCCAGTCAACCACCACTCCGCCTTCGACCGACCACTTCCAATGACTCAAAAAATTAGTGACATTTCACTAATTTTTAAAAGTTCTAATTTCGTACAGAAAATTCAAAAAATCGGCCAACTAGACAACTACCAACTCTTCAAACTAGTGAAAGCTTACTATGGTCCGTAAAATGATAAAGTTTTTTTTTATGAAATCTCACTGATTAAAAAAGTTAGAGAAATCTCACTAATCAATTAGTTAGTGAAATCTCACTAATCTTAAAACTTCACGCCCATCTCCTACCTCTAGCCAACCTCCACCCCACCTCCGGTAAACCTCTTGCGACGATTCCCATCCAAGGTTTTGAATCTCATACTGTCTTGGGTATCGGTTTTTCTATTGGTAAGGTACGGTACCAGGTACCGTTTTCAGATTTAGCGGTGTTATCATCGTATACAAATATGTGGTGTGGATGAACCTTGTTACGCCCTGTTTGTTAGAGGGATATGTATATGAGGGAGGAAGTGGGATATAATAAGAGGGAGATATAGAGGTGGATATGGTTTGATGGGTATTATTTTAGAAGGGGAGATTAAAATTTATTGTGTTTGTTTTGATGTTGTGGAAGGGGATATAAGGGGTTGAATAATGTAAAATGTCTTTTTTGCCCTAAATAAACAAAGTAAAAAAAATAAAGTAGTGGTGGGGTCATATCAGCTTTTTCCTTGGCTTCATTTGTTTACACACTATCTCGGTCTCTCCTCTGGCGCCTGACAATGATGGGAAGTCAGAATTGGAAGGGCAACTGGGTAAAGAAGGCCCGGATATAATTTAGATGGGGGGAGGGGTGCCTAAATTTTATCCCCTTGCAAGGGGATATACATATCCTAGCTAAAAAATATCCGGCCTTCCAAAACTAAACAAACAAGGGATATAAAATACCCGGATATGTATATCCGGCCATATCCTATATCCCTCACTTATATACTGCAAACAAACAGGGCCAGGGATGGAGCTAGAGGGGGGCCCCAAGAAAAGGAAAAAATCTCTAGTATTATATAGAAAAAAAGAAATTTTCCTATGAATTATATAGGTTCGCCCCTGCAAAATATTTTAGAAAAAAGATTCGCCCCTATGTAGTTAAATTTCTGGCTCCGTCCCTGAACAGGGCGTAAAAGTATTGCACTTGATGCACCAAATAATTTCTTGCAAAAGTCAATGAAGAGAGAGAGAGAGAGAGTGTTAAAAAGATGCAACTCCCAAGTCTTTTTTTGCCTTTTTACAGCTATTGAGAGTTAAAAAGTTAACTCCCATTTACTGTCCCGTCCACTATTGCCTACTCCTCCTCGATAAAATCCCTCAGAGCAACTCCACCCCTTACTCTTTTTTTGACTCAAACTCAAAATTTGAGTAAAAGCCCTTAAAACACTCCTCCACTCCTTACCCAAATCTATACCAAATTGAGTTTTTACTCAAACTTAAACCCAAATAGAGCTAGACTCAAATTTTTACTCAAATTTTGAAGGCAAATTTGACACCCTCATATTTACAAGTTTGCCATTAATGAACCTTTTACTCAAATTTGTGCTTGAATTTGAGGTTGCCCATTGGAGTGCACAATATCAAATGAAGCTTTTACTCAAATTTTTACTCAAATTTGAGTAAAAATTTGAGTAAGGGTTGGAGATGCTCTCACAGTCATCTTCATACTTCAAGAAGTGCAAAAAACCTCGTCTCTATTATTTTTTCCGTCCTTAGGTTGGATCGATGGAAGCCCATATCGTAAAGCGCCTGGGTTTCCTCCGAAAGAAGCATATGGGTTTCATCTTCTTTTTTTCCTTCTATTTTCTTTTGATTTTTGCATTTCTTTGGCTTCCAAATACATCTCACCGGTACTCACTGGAACTGTCCGGAACCTGCCATACAGAAAACTAGTGAACATTCACTAGTTTTGAAATCTCACAGATCGAGGCCTTCGCTAAGAAGAGGCGAGAGAGAGAGAGAGAGAGAGAGAGAGAGAGAGAGAGAGGTCGCCGATGGTCGCTAGTGGTGGGGTAGAGCCGTCGTACAGAAAACTTGTGAATATTCGCTAGTTTTGAAATCTCTTATATCTACGTTTTGCGACTCCGATGATCCTCCAGCTGAGCTTTGGCGATGGTTCTACTCATCTTCGCGGCGGCGGAGGTGGTAGCTAGGGTGGCGGTGGAGGGTATGGAAGTGGTGGTGGTGATTATGGAGGCAGTGGGGTGGTTTGGCCTTCCCCTAAAGTAGTAATTGGTTTGGAACGTCCTTCCCTAAAGAAGGGAAAAATGTGTCATTTTGTCAAATGAGGCAAAATATTTCTCTGTTTAGTTTTAATTTTTGTTTAGTTTTAATTTTTGTTTTGATGACATCATCATTTTCCTCATTTCTCTTTCTATTTCTCTCCACTCATTACACCTGCTGACATCATCAAAACTAAACTAAACTATCTAACCAAACACGACTCGTAGTTTTTACTATTTTTTCCTAAAATAGCTCAATAAGCCAATTGGCTTACTCTTTGTCTTTATTTAATTTTGTTCTCACATTAGCTAGTTTCGCGTCATTTTTTTTTTTTTTTGGATTATTGGTTCATCTCAGCAAGAGGAATCACGTCAAATATTTGTACGAAACAAGAAAAATAAAGAAGAGTGGGAGAATGTTGGAGTAAATTAAAAAGTGAGAATGACGAGAAGAGAGAATTTTCACGCGACTCTAAATTTCATATCTTTTGCACGATCTATTTTAAGGGAAAGTGAGCCGAATCATTTTTTTGGTAACTGAACACTCTAACATATATAGAGAAAGTTAACTTTCACATAATTTCTCAACGTCTAAACAGGGCCTGAGAGTATCCATAATGGGCTCCTAAAATAGCTCCTCAGTAAGGCTCTTAATATTTAGCAAACCATTTGCTCAATTATGGTCTTCAATTGGCTTTTCATATATGCTCCGGAGCATAGCTCATAAGCATGACTTCTACCATATTAATTAAATTTAAGTGTAGTATTGTAGCTAGTTCCATGAGTGACTCAAAGTCTTTAAATATTTTTTAACATAAAATTTTCAAAAGATAAGGGTCGCTGTTCACAAAATAGAGAATGTTCTTTCTAGTCCAGTGAGTGCACATATAGTCTCAAAAATTAGCAAGCACTAAAAGTGCCAATTGGACCCACTTAAGCTTATGTGTTCACTTTAGGATTATTCAATTTATGAGTCATCTTTAGGGAGTGCATTAGAGATGCCCATGTTAATTTGGAGAGTGAATGAGTATTGTAGCAAAATTATAAAATTTGTGATAAGCAGGGACGAAGTTAATGCCAGGGTCCAAAAAAGAATTACTATTTTTATATGGGTTTGCTAACGTGTGCTCAATGGGCACACAAACAAACAAAGAAAACACACATTCTAATACACTTTTTACATTTTTCAATACACTTTCACATATTTCTATACATTTTTCACATATTTCCATATATTTTTTCAATCTTAAAGTATGCCTATTGGGCACACGTTAGCATTTTCCTTTTTATATTTGCAAAAACAATGTTGTTCTTCAAAACACATATATTATTCGTGCTATTAAGCATATTGATGAGTAATTTATCGATGAAAATGTGTAATTTTTTAGTATTAACCACTACTTGACTTTTTGGCTTTGTGTCTTTTCACAGCTTTCAAGACAGGTCATTCTCGTCACATACATCAAACTAGAAAATCGTGAAAAGCCAAAAAAACACCTTAGTGGAATACCCCCTAATTATGTTGATGGGTTATTAACATATGAAAATGTGTCTTCAGGAAATAATTAATCTTAGAACACTTCTATCTTTTTTTTATACTGTACAAATTACTAGGGGTGCACACAGGCCTGGAAGCCCGTCCAACCCGTCCATTCCAGACCGTTTTTTATAAGTTCGGGATATGTATTTAAGTCCAAGAGTTTGGGCTAGGTTGAGATTTTAAGCCTGTTTACTAAATTGGTTGGGTCTGAAAAAATCCCTAGAGGCATAGCCCCGACCCTATTAAAATAATAATTTTTTTTAATAGAATATTTATATATTTATGTTGTTACCGCTATAAGTCCTAGTTGCTTAAGGTTCTTTTTCTTGAAGCGGCGCATCTTCTTTTATTAAAGAGTATATAATTCATCTTTGTCTTCTTGCTCTTCAATTTCTTCTATTTTCTTTTAACAGTTATTTACTTTAATGGTTTTGTGAGAACTTAGAACTCTAACTATAATTATTGCGGTTGTGAATTTTAATTGTGATCGTTATAGTTGATGAATTTATTTTTGTGATATGCTTTATAAAATTAAATGGGCTTGTTGGACGGTCTTTATTTTTAATTGGGTTGGGCTTGACATAATAAATGAAGCCCCAATTATTATTGGGCCGGGCTTGGGCTTGCACAAGTTTTGTTATTATCTAGTATAAGCCCAGCTCGGCATATGTGCACCCCTACAAATTACTCCCTCCACCTCTAAGATAGTCCACTACTAAAAAAGCGTCCAATTTCCGATAAAAAAAAAATAGAGGACTTCTATGCTTAAACGAGTCTAATTTTGGGTTCCGGGTTTTCTTAATAGTTGAATCAAACTCGAATGAGCACTCATCAAACCAAGCGTTGAACAGTTCGCGAACGACTCGATTTAATTGGCAGTCTAATTATTTTTTAAATGTTTTAACACCCTAATTGCTATTTGCACTCAGGATTGTAATCGAGGCTCGACTCGGTAAAAGCTCATTGAAGTTCGATTTGGATACTAAACGAACCTGAGCCTCAAGTTTAGGCTCATATAATAAATGAACAGAACCTTAACCTCACAATATTCGACTCGGCTAAGCTCGTGAACGTGATTATATATGTTATCTCATAAGGATCTACAATAGAACCTTGAATATATATGAACCTTCACATGTTCATAATATTTTTTTTTTAAATTTTACGAGTATAAACTTTTAAGTAATTCAATTTTAAATTTTTATATGATTTCATAGCTTTACATAGGTATGAAGTTATTTATGTACAAATTTAAAAATTTTAGTTGAAGTTCGAGGAATGTATGAGAGTATAAATATTTAATATTTTTGACTCGTTAAGGCTCGTGAACGGGTTAGAGTTTGATTCAAACATAATCAAACTCAACATGCTTAGCTTGTCAAATTTTCATTGAATTCAAACTCAATTCGAATCTATTTAACAACTTAGAGCATCAATATGTGGCTTAACAAATTAACTTTTAAGTTAAAGTACAGAGCAAATCCCCAAAAAATCAGTCTCACCAAAAAACCTCACCAATTTGCAAATTTTTTAACTTTGCTATAGTAGCTGAACAAATTTGGTGCAACACTGTTCACGCACCAAAGGCATTGTTCACGCACTATTAACTCTTTTTTATTGTTACTTTTTGGGACTAGGAGTAGAAAGAAAAAATAGTTTAACATAGTGAAATTAGAATAGAGAGTCTGATTTTGTGAAATTTTTAAAAAGTAACTTGCTAAATTATAAAATGTATTTTTGAGGTTAAATTCGATGTTTTTTTAAGTGAATCTGATGCCCTAATAAACGAATTTCAACTTCAACACTCTAAAGCCACTCCATTCGAGTGGTATGCACCCTTGGGTTGGTGGTAGCCCATTTTGGGTCCACGAAATGGGAGTCCAGTCCACCAGGGTTCAACCACCGTCAAAACACGGCATAAACTGTGCTTCTTGTCAAAATAGAAGAACTGAAGACGTGTGTTTGTCGGATTGTCTGCATTTGAATTGGCCGGAGCTGAGCACTGTCGATTAATGGGGAAGGAAGGCGACCTATGGGACGACTCTGCCCTCATCGACGCCTTCAATGATGCCATCTCCAACTACAAAGTTACCATCTCTCTCTCTCTCTCTCTCTAGACTGTTTGATTAAGGTCGACGGATTGAAAAATCCTAGGGTTTTGTGATTGCCACGTCCTATGAACCATAATGTTGATATTAGACCTCAAGCCATATATACAGACAGAGGGTGGAATGGGGCATGACCCATTATATGAATTTGAGTTGAGAGCAATTTTCTTTACGTATGAATGATATATGAATAGAAGGAACTAGGAAGGTCTGCTTGTTGACGTGTAGATTGCATAACTTGTGTAGCATGATGTTAGTTCAGTTGGTGTTTTAGTGAGTGTGAATGTGTGAACGTGTCTCGGGTAATGAAATGGTGGGCCAGAAAGAAGATAATCTAGAATTGGATGTACTTAGGATATTATGGGTAGTGATGAACTGGTGATCGCGACATTGAAATCGCTTATCGACGTGATTAAAATCCACAGGAAGTTGTTTGCATTGCAATACAAGGATGCGTTAGCTTGTAGGTTGGCCTGGAAAAAGAACCAAGTCAAGCTTGAACATGATTTGGAAGTTATTTTTATTTGAATTACATATACATATACATGCACAAGGCACACATTGTGGAAGTTATTTTTATTTTGATTATATTGGCAGTTGGAACGATAACCATGTATGCTCTTTAGGACTACATAGACTGGAGGCCGAGCGTAGCGTTCGTTATTATGTTTTGTCATTTCATGTTTACCACTTATTAAGGTCAAAAAGCATTGTTGCTCAGTTACTGTCATTTTCTTGTGTAAATATTTGCATCAGAGTCCAATAAGATGACCAACATAGCTGGTTTCATAGATTTCTTCCCTTTTGAGCAGTGCTTCCTTATTTTGCGTAGGACAAAAATCTAAGATTTGATTCCTTGCCTTGTAATGGCTATTCTTTATTTAAATTTTCAAAACTTCTTTTTGAGCATGATGTCCTTCAATTTGATAACATTGTTCAGTAGCTCAACTCCTCATGCTTGATGGCCTCCAACCTCTGTTGCAAAATGTCCAATTGTGCCTGCTTCTGTCACCAGTCATTTATCTTTTTTGGCATCTGTATTGTAAAAATTCCTGTCCCCTAAATTCCTACAGAACTGCCCTACAATGTGTGGGTTTATATGTAATAGACATGTTAGATGGGTCTTCTTACGTCACTAGGCTGCCACATTTACACTGAACCATCTATCTCGGGTGAAGTCCATATATATTGTCATAGACTTATATGCGACCGTGGAGGGATTCATTACACATTTGATAAGGAAACATACTACGATAAGGACCACTAGAACTGGTTCCAAGATTTCAACTCCGTGTGGCTACTGATAATGGTTGGAGGGATCAGGACGGAGTGCATTACATGTCAATAACATTTTGGTATTGCGTGCCGTGATTGTCAATGTAGAAATGGAATGTTGATTGACTTATTAAAGAAAAAGGGTAACACTTGAGCATCAAATTTCTGGCTTTTCAGTGCCTATTAACATTATGTTGTGTTTGATGCCTATTTATAGCACATCATCCTGTTTGACTTTGATACTGTCAGTATTTGTGAAGTCATTGACTGTTTTTTTCTAGACTATGCATGGTAAAGAACAAAATGACAGCTCCAAGGGAAGCGGCGGAGAAGTGAGCAACACTGAAAGTTTATCAACCTTTGTTGATGGAAGTCACGAGGCTAGAAGGTCAGAGAATGTACCCATGTGGATCGTTTTTCTTGCTTGATCTATACTTACTTTCAAGTTTGGGATTGGAAATACAGATGTCTGATAGAAGGACAAATTTGAGGCCTGGTTTGTCTCTGTTGTTGAGCTTGTAACATACACAGTAGTTACTAGTTACCCTCGGTTGGTATGGATGATTAATGGTGAGTGAGATGTATGAAAAACTAGTGCCAACTGATAAGATCTAGATCCTCTAGGCCTAGAGAAAACTAATGGTGTCGTGCATGTATGGAGATGGTGTGAAAATCCACCATTCACAATTTGTAACTGGTCGAACATGGCCAGCTAACATGAGCTGGCTAGTCACGCCTTTGAACGTAGGCAAAGGGACATGTGGCTCCCTGTCGTTAGTTTGAAAATCTGGAGTTAACACCTTCTACTGGTCATGGTGCCAAAATCCTGTTAGGCCTCACGAGCCAGCTCCTCAGTTGTGGGAGTAATGGAATGCGCAACGTCTTTGTCTTCACTAGTGGAATGTTTTCTGATGGAGATTAATCTTTAAGATTGGCTTAAGGTGCAACTTGAGTCATGGGGATTAGCCCCTTGATGAACTGGCAACTCTAGCTCTCAAGCCACGATCCTTGAATGTCTTCGTGCCAGTGTCATTACATTACAAATGCACGAGGCTATCCCAATTGATTTCCTGCACATTACTTCCAACCTATGTGGCACGGACACCGACACGGATACAGACACGGACACGGTGGAAGACACCGAAAAAATAAATAAATAAATTGATAATTATGTAAATAAATAAATTCATAATTATGTAAATAAATATATTATATATGTATGCAGTAACAATTTATATACATCAATATATACACTTTTCTTTTGATGTGTAAGATATTTACATTGTTATGCGATGTTATATGCGCACATATATACATGTATACACACATCTCTGGAGATATATACATTGCATATATACTAGTACATACAAATATATGTATATACATCGAGAGAGGAGGGAGGGAGAGAGAATGAGATTGTGAGAGTCAAAGTGTGTAGATATGGGACACGTTTGTCCATGCCATGTCCCCTGAGTGTCCCCCACCTAAAAATAATTTAATTTAAGGGACATGCCACGTGGCTTGTCCAATGCGTGTCCTCAAGTGTCCCCCGAGTGTCCCCGTGTCCCATACGGGGACACGGCGACCTCTAAAAGTTTCGGTGCTACATAGTTCATGACTGTTACATGTACTCTTTTAACTCTATAAATCCCTGTTTTGGACACTTGGATTAGGGCATGAAATCTGTGTCTATCACTTAGTCACATAATCCTTTGGTCGTACTCATGGCGCTCTCAGTTCTTGTTCTACGCTTGCGCTCTTAATGCTCGTTCTCACAAAAATAGTTTGGGATGTTTTCAAAAGAGGCTGTTACATTCACACTCACCCATACAGATTATTTGACTAAGGTCCAGCATGGTTAGTTGGACATTTACCTACCAAAGCATATTTCATAGTAATTGAAATTTACCATAAGATTTCTATAGTACATATGAAATCCCTGTAAGATACCTAGTGGAGTATTCTAGAAAGCGAAAGATGTAGATCAATAAAATATGAATAATCTTTGTCTAAGGTCCAGCATGGTTGGAGATTTACCTGCCAAAGCATATTTCATAATTGAAATTTACCATAAGATTTCTATAGTACATATGAAATCCCTTTAAGATACTGAGAGGAGTATTCTAGAAAGTGAAAGATGTCAATAAAATATGAATAATCTTTGTGTCCCCATATCCTTGACATATAAATTATAGGAATATGCCAGTTATACCCGCCTCCGACATCCCTACCGGAATCCATTAACATAAGCCCTATCAAGTCAAACTTGAAACGCCAATGACCTCTATTCCGTACGGCATCCCCCCACAGGCTGTTATGAGAGGTTGGAGGTTCAAATCCCCTCCTGGGCCTCTCCATGAACTTAATATGACCACATGTAGATATTCGAAAGTCGAAAATGGTATCGCAATTCTGAATATGCTTTTTCCTCCCGTGTCATCTGCTGAGGTGCTACCAAATGTAAGTCATATATAGCAGGCGTGCGTCTGTGAATAAACTAACAACCACAGAGAGGATCAAAGCTTTTTCTTATCTATTGCCATTATACTATTTTCTTTCTTGTGGTTGACATTGCCCTCAAATTGTAGGAATTCATTGTGTTGTTGAGAGAAATTCTTCCCGCCCACTGGTGAGATCGTGAAAACAAGATTGATGTACCTATTGAACTCCATGTACTAGTGAGGACATTGTTCGGTGGCAATCTATGCAGCGAAACTGGTTCAATTCCATTTTGGTAATAGAGAGGGAGAAAGGAAAGAAAGATCATGAATACTAAATATAGTTCCATCCGAAATACAAACCAACAATTTCTTAACATAATCCTTTTCAGCAGTTACTGCAACAACATTAGCCTCGCCGTTTATCCTCTGCATCTGTTCCTCACTACCAAAACCTCCGATTGTTGAAGTCACTGCAGTAGCACCAGGAAGTACTTCACCCCAGTTTGAATAGAAAACATCCCCTGCAAAATGGAAAACCTAAACAATATTTTGTGTTAATTCTCCTCCTACTTGTTCTTCTACATGTTTTCTGCCATGTGCTTCTCCTTCAACCGATACTCCCTTTTTTCCTCCTCCGGTTTATTTTCTGTTTGTTGTTTTCAGTTTTGTGTACTGCTTCATCGTAAAAATATACGCTGAATGGTATTAACTAATTTTAAAAGCGATTTGATCTTATTCATCTTATTCATTGAAATTCTTCTTCTTCTTCTTCATGTCTTACTTTGTAGTCCTGTTTTTCTTGTAATGAGGTTATGTTAGCAATATACTCTGAATGCCTGAATGGTGTCAACTACTAAGTGATGTGAGTTAAACGAAACTGATATCTAAAATCACCCCACCCTAGATAACGAATATTACTTACAGGGGAGAGTAATCTCTTTCTTTGTGTTTACATTTTTGTCTATGCTATTTTTAGCTATTTTTCTCACCTAGGTGTGCCTCGCTTCAATAAGGCTCTCAAAGCCCATGTCTCGCCTCGCGCCTGGATGCAGCATACCTTTTGCGCTTCGGTGCGCCTCTTGCCTTAAATGACTATGGTTACATCGAGCGGGTTTCAGTGAGAGCTGACTAAAAGGGGTCTTAGCAAGGAAACTAGAGGTAAGGATTGACTCCTCAGCATAAGGCGAACAACGCCAAGGTGGAGAGTTACTTAATCGTGCTGAGGGTACGAAGTTCGTCATCGCGAGCAGGAATGATATAACGTTAGAGTAGGCCAGTAGGCATTAAGTTCCTCGTATTCAACTCTTCATCACAGTACTCCTAAGCGGGTCTTATAGTGTACTGTGTACCTTTGAATGGGGATTCGAGCATTGGAGTTGCAGTAAAATGGAATAGCTGAATGTTAGTCACACTGTTGTAGGTTCAGTGACCTTATTGCTTGAGCAGTTTTAATTCTGTCATCGTTAAATAACTTAAATCTTTGTGTTCAATGTATTCGACTCTAACACTCCATTGACCACTTAGCAAGCTAGGACTCAATTGGTTGAAAAGAGAAAAGGTTAAAACATATTCTCTACTATTTAAAACATGGTTTATGTGCTAAGTTGCATTCTATTCTTGTCTACCTTGAATGTAGACCTGCACATGGAGATGATAGCAGAAATGTTGCGTCAAATACCACAGCGGTACTGAGCGAGACTTCTGATCTTCTGGAAGACCAGAAAAATCACATTCCGGGCTCATTTGCCCAGGAACCAAACGTTTCGACATCTGGTCAAGATTCGGAAGATGTAAATCAAGACTATAAAAATTCAGAAGGTGCAGGAGATTATACCCAACTACTGAACCAGTATTATGAGATTGAGGAGCAGAGGCAAAAGATTCTGCAGCAACTTCAGCAGTTTGGCAGTTGGGATTACCAAGGCTCTAGCGTACAGTGGGAACAGCCAGTCTCTACTAGCCAATCTTCTTACCCAGCTGCTGTCGCTTCATGTTGCCCGTACGTTGGTCAGTGCCTGGTGGCTCCATGTTCTTTAGGTGGGACTTGTGTTGAGGCCTCTTCTGGACTAGGCCATAATGGAAAGTCACCTTCTTTTGAAGATGGTGATATTACCAAAACAGCGATGGGAGCCGTAGAAAGAGCACTGTCCTCCTTGAAGACAAAAGCTTCTGGTAAGCCTGATGTACCTTTATAGGCATTCAAACAGCGGCTCAATTAGCTTAGGATAAGTGGGGGCTTGTTTCCTCAGCCCCCACTCAACTTTTCAATAATTATGATTTTACCTCTGATTTATATAGTTTGGACCCTTTCAAGTACATCTGTCTTGGTTATTAAGGATGCATCTAATTGGGCATATTTGTATTATATTCTCTCTGTTACATGGATTGTAGAGAAAGCAGAAGAGAACCATGAAGGACAAGCGGAACAAAGTGCCATACGTGAAACAGACCTTACTGATGTTTTTAGTGCTTGGTATTCTGCGGGCTTCTATACTGGCAAGTAAGTGTTATTCAGGGCCCTTTCTTCTAGATGACGCCACTTATTATGCAGATTCCATACATGGTTTATTGTCACCACCTCGTACTGGAGAAGCTGTCAGAATTTTTCGTATTCGCAAAGCAAGCATGATCTATGTGCTAGGAAGCTGTGGAATCGGTTGAGCACCTTCTTACTCGGAGTGAATGGTGGAAGAGTTTTTATCACTTAACCATGATTTTTGCGTTTCATTGGTGATTTCCAATTCCGTAGCCAATTTACTTTTTTGATGGAAATGGAGCAATATTGGCAAGAGAAAAATGCTGGCCATTAAATGATTTGGTGATTCTACATCAAATATATATGTGCATGGTATACATGCATGGTCATCAAACTAGATGAAGCAGAGTGAATTGAATCAAAATATTGCATTATTATTTGGTTGTGCCAGTGTAGCTGGATTTGACTTGATCTACTTATCCAGTGGCATTGAACAGTCCGGACTTCTTTCTTCTTTATTCATCTAAGTACTTGACGTGTGGTACTGGTTTTTTATTTTAATCCTGAAAGCTCCTGAAATTAAGTTCTCAAGGGTTAAAACTGTGCATTATCATGTAGGTACCTTGCGGAGCAGTCTACTGCAAAGAAGCGCCATGAGTAACGACTAGGCAGGCAGTCAACCACATCGCCAAACGTTGGGAAGGAATAGTTGATATGCCTTATGAAGGTTTGGGTTCTTGGGGATAGTTTGTTACGACTTAAATGCTCAATCACTACAGCTCGTGGAAGTTAGGAAAAAAACATTCAGCGTGATTAGGTTTTTAAAAGATTCGGCATGATTAGGTTTTTGTACGAGTCGACGAAGTTTGAGTTTAGATCTTTTGCTTTGTAATATGGCCAATGGTGTGGGAATGTGATTTGGTCAACTGGTTTTTGTTTCGTGCGTAGCTTCTAAAAGGTTTATGCAATGTAAGCTTTATGATTTTTATCAACTAGGTTTTTCTTTCCTAATATGAGGTTAAACATTTTTTTTCAATTTTATCTAGAAAAATGCCCGAAAGGGCTATTAGTCAAAACCAAATCAAACCAAGGCTTATGTCCCAATCAATGGGGGAATTCTTCAACGGGTTTTGCTACATACCACCCAATAGGTGGTCCTGGGTGGTTACATTGGGAATTTAAACACTGTACTATTTATGGAAACAAGAGTCCATATGTACTTTTATATGCTTTCTTCGCAAGCTTTTCAAAAAGTCTACAATATTTGCTTTTGTTTTCTTTCCGTAGAGTGTATATAGTAGTACTTTCTTCTGGTAGGCTTCGTCTACGGGTCTTTTTATCTTCATTAATGTCTCCCTTTTTTTTATAACTTAATGTCCGGGTCAATTTGTACGCACTTTGACTAATTTCAAGGTCATGAAAGTACGATCGGGCATAACCCTCAGTGGCACCGTGCGTAATTTTTATATCTTTAGTCAATTTTTTAGCATTTTAACAAACTTTTTTACTTTTTGAGTAGAGATACGTAATATGCATCCAGAAAGTGTAAAAAAAAAAAAGATTAAAAAAACAATGAAAGTGAAATAGTGAATTTTTTTAGAGATAATTAAAACAAACTGAAGTACTTTACTTTGTTCAAAAATTGAAAATGACGAAAAAGAAATTACTTCCATCTGTTCTAGTCCCTAATTTTTAATCCCAAATGCCACTTTTTATTGTCTCAAAAAATTGTCCCATTTGAAAAAGTAATAAGTAAAAAGTAATGAATTTACTCTTTTTCTTTACTTTTTGAAAATAAGTACATGCAACGATGGTATTTTGAAGAGTAAAAGCAGAAAAGTAAAAATATGAAAAGAGTAATGATGATGTTCTCCTAATAAGTTGGAATTCCTAAACAGGACCAATAAATTGAGACGGATGGGGTGTGTGGAATATGAATCTTATTTGATATACATCCATTAGTTCTACTTTATAATATTTAAAAATAGTATAGATTGAAAGATATGAACAATTAAAAATTATATTGGAATCCAAACATTGCAAACAATTTCAAACTGAGAAGTCAAACTGAGAAAGTATTAAATGAGAGAAAAAAAAAAACTAAAGAAGAGAGAGAAAATGGTATCGGGGTATCAATGCTTTTGAACCAATGGTACCATAAAGTTGTCAGCAACCTCTTGATTAGTACCATCCACGTGCGCGTGCGGTACACTGCTGACCACCTATTAGGTGGTTTTTATCTTTTGCCAATTAGAATTAGCGAGTTTCAATTGAACTTGCCGAACTGTGGAAACAATATGTAAAAAACCCTGTTTGGTTACTCCAAAAATTCATCTTCTCCCCAGGATTTGAAGTTAGTTTTCTGGTGCAAAAGAATGAAAGCAGAAACAGTATGAAAAAATAAGGCCCTGTTTGGTTTCTCCAAAAATTCAGCTTTTCCCCGTGATATCTGTTGCCCTTGAAATTACTTTTCTGGTGTAAAAGATTTTACTTTTCTGGTTCGTCTTGAATAGCGTAATTGAAATAGATTAAAGCAAGAATTGAATCATAGCCATTATTAAAAAAAAAAAAACGACTATTGAGACATCAATGGAGGCTAAGCTAATACAAGTGCCAGCTGCAAAAACTTTGCCCCAAAAGATTTTGTATAAGCAATTCAAAAGGTTTTACATCAGACAACAAATGAAAGCCTTTTCAAAGGGTTACAAAATCAAGCACTTAGTGTTACTTGGACCTGCTTGAAAGATATCAGTATAACATAAATGAATGTTTGGGAGTCTGTATCAAACCCTCACTTTGGCTGCAGCCTCCTTGATTTGCTCTATTGTAAAAACACCGAAGAAATCATCGTCGATGACTCCATTTATGGCTGCGAATGCAACATCGTCAACGCTAACGGGTGGGGCCAAGAATAGGTCAGAACCTGGGAGTGAGCTCAATGGTTTGGTGAAGTTTTCCGTGGCACTCAGGAATCTCTCCAATGGTTCCCCTATCAAATCCAGAGGGATCTCAAATCCATCCACGCGCCTTTTCCCGTATATAAAACCTGGTCTTAAGACGACACCTGTCAAGTAGAAATCATAACATCCAGAACGTAAATATAGCGAAGCAAATCCAACAGCTATTTCACTAGAAACAAATAAAGATCAACGTAGGGGGGATATCACATCCGAAATAAGATTCAGCCAAAAAGTTGATCAAGCACATTAAAAAAGCAACAACAAAAAAAGAAGAAGAAAGAAACCCAACCGACCCTTCTCTAACTACAGTATTTGTAGGTAAACAGGTTTATAGAACGAGACGTGACATCCAAGAAATACTAAAGAACATCACTCAAAATAGCTTTATCGGCCCAATAGTAACTTTTATTACCAACTATCTTTGCTTCGGCATTATAGACTACTGCAGCCAATAAACATTGTAGACCAGTTTAATATCTTCAATATTGGGCAGAGAAGCCTTCATCATTAGGAGTGAAGGACCTATTCGTGGTAATTTTCCTTTATTCATTCTGTCTTTCAGCTGTACCGGGACGGTATGTTTACCTGAAGTTGGATATTTGGAGAGAACCTCTGATTCTGCTTTCCTTTTCCCCGTGAAGTATCCAGATGAGAGTACAAATGATGGTAGATTATAATCGTGCACTGAAATCAAGATAAACTTGGGAATTCCTGCAAGTAAAACGGGAAGACATAATGGTCAGTGACTCGGCACATCTCCAATATAAACATCACATCAAGTACTAATAGTTAAATGAGAAATGTGAGGTCGGAGATGAAGCAGGTATAATTAGCAAAATCAATACTATTATTTTTATAACCAATGTTTGATTATTCTATTAGAAGATTACGTTTAGCAGGTAAATTATTCACATAGCTGACCCCAATCTAATGGGGAAAC
Organism: Vaccinium myrtillus; assembly: GCA_016920895.1. Lineage (NCBI taxonomy): Eukaryota > Viridiplantae > Streptophyta > Magnoliopsida > Ericales > Ericaceae > Vaccinium > Vaccinium myrtillus. The sequence goes on along the minus strand of JADGMU010000774.1, from coordinate 22,873 downwards.
GCAAAGCTTAGTCTTCTTTGGTTTGGTTTGGTTTGGTTTGTTAAGTAGATTCTCTAAAGTTTTTCAATTCAGACCAATTATGAAGTAATAGCATTCAGATCAGGAATTTGACACTGGGTAAGAAGTCCTTTCACAGAATGAAGAAAATTTCTGCTATGAAAGTCTGACATAACAGGTCATCGTATCTTTCCACTTCGATCAACGCAAAATAAAACATTGAGACCCCACTGAGCAGCCGGATAAATGATCGATTCATTGTGTTGTTGAGAGAAATTCTTCCCACCCACTGGTGCAATCATGATTCATGAAAACAAGATTAGTTTACCTATTGAACTCCATATACAAGTGAGGACATTGTTTGGTGGCAATCTAGGCTGTAAAACTGGTTCAATTCCATATTGGTAGTAGAGAGGGAGAAAGGAAATAAAGATCATGAATACTAAATTTTTTACCATAATCCTTTGCAGCAGTTACTGCAACAACATTAGCCTCGCCATTTATCCGTTGCATCTGTTCCTCACTACCAAAACCTCCGATTGTTGAAATCACTGCAGTAGCACCAGGAAGTACTTCATCCCAGTTTGAATAGAAAACATCCCCTGCAAAATGTCACTCTCACTTGAATACAAAAGATCCTTTGCATAGAAAACACCCCTTGCAAAATGTTACTATCATAGTCTCATTACTGATCAAAAAGAAAAAAATATGTCACTCTCATTTCATTAGATCACATCCACTCTTTCGACTAAGTGCAGAGTATTTCAAACAATGCCAGAAAACAATCCATCCATCCGTAAAGCATATTACAGGACGACTGGCATGTGTTGAACACCTCGTGAATAAAATCTTCTCTTATTTGAAATACTAAATGTACAGTTTGGATGCACAATATATGCGCCCAAAATGAAAATTGAGAAGAAAAGGAAAACCTAATGATTTCAGAAGCTTGAAAACTTAGCCATGGCATGGCGAGAGTAACTGGCTCAAGCTTGGAACTATAACATATCTCTACTATTACTTAAACACTTCAAGCATCGCCACGTAGTTTCACACCAATATGCATCAAGCTGAAGTCAAAGTATGATATCATACATTTCTTGCCCATCGAACATTTGTAGTGATTTCACTGATGATATGGATCAATTTTCCCCAACATCAGAACCAGAGATATTTAGTATGATCTCCATTTAACTTACTGAACACTAACTCAGTTTACAGAAATTTTTCTACTGGCTTGACATGTTAACAACTAACAATTGCTGTCAAAGCTGTTAAGTTTTGTATAACACAAACAGATTTCAAGATTTTATCAAAACCTATCGAAGACAAATATAAATGAACATGCCTGGCATCCAAGTGACCTGATCTACCCATGAATTTGTGTAAGAAGGACGTCCTGACCTGAAAGCATTTGGAAAAGCTTAAGAATCGAAATTTCCAAACAGAACTGAATGCCATACACTTCTTCCCAAAAGTGCTTTCTAATTGCGTTAAAACAGATTGAGGAGGGAATAGGAAACAGAAACACCTAATTTGATGAATGCATGCTAACTGGATAAACATTCTCACACCTGCTTAGGCTTATGACTTCTATACCCTTGGATACTGCAGCCTTGCATATAGCAGAGCCAACAAAACCACTGCCTCCTAAGACCACAACCTACTAAAAGAAGTATTTTAGTTTGCTTTGTTAACTACCTTTAATTGCATAAAAAGATGATGAGCTACAGAAATGAAACGAGTCAACAGTTCATACCCGCTCAGTTTTAATGTCAGCAACAACATCAATCGTAGAAGAGTTAGGATCATCCTTAATGCTTGCCTCTGCATAACTGCACTTGACATCAAACCTGCAACAACTACAACCATAGTGGGAGTCATAAACATCATTCTTTTACATCTGAAACATGTGAATGTAGCACCAAGTCCATCACACCCGCAAACACCCACACACAACCCCCAGAGAGAGAGAGAGAGAGAGAGAGAGAGAGAGTTGTTCAACAATTTAAACTATGCAAGTCAACTATACAAGCTGGGATTTTAGCATCAAAACTTCTGAAAACAATTTAATGAAAAGATCTCAAAAGCCAAAACAAATATATAAATTTAACGTGCTTCATTTAGGACGCCTTCCTAGGTGGAGTTAAATAAGCTTCCAACACGCACATTATATATTGTGCGGTGACTGGTGAGTTTGTTAAATAACCCATTTCCCTCCTCTCCACGCATAATGGAGCATGGGGAAGGATGTTTATCTACTCGCATAAAATTCAGTCAGGTCTCAAATCTACAGCGACATTTCTGCAAAGTATTGCACAAAAACAGAAACATGTGAAATTTACAGCTCCAGGATCATCATTCAACGGATAACATGCATGCATATGTAGTGATTGACCATTAATAAAGTAATAAAGTTAACCCAATGTTTGTTAGTTCACTTGAGTATCAATGTCCAAAACCCTGAGCCGCAAAGCATGAGGAGTTTATCATAATACCCATAAGTTTCATCACTAGTTAATGCATCCTATATTCCTATTATATGTTTCTTTGCAATTTCTCAATAGAGTTAAACACGAAAAGATAAGTAGTGGCAACAATTAGTGTCCTCACACTAGAAATCCCAGTTGGCATGCCAAGGTCGCGAAAACGCGGGTCTTTCCAAACAATGCAAACACGGTATTAGGTAGAAAGACTTCCATATGATAAGTCAAGCAAGTCTTCGCCATAAGCCACACAACTTACTAGATAATCACAGCAAGTAGATTTTTGTACACAAACAAAAAAATTCCAAGCATCATTCAGCAGAAGAACCCATAATTGTATCTGGCCATCCATTTTATGCGACAATGACATGATGATTTAGACCAAGTAGGGAACCCAGGAAGCACTGATTTCATTCTTCTGACTGTATGGGGGAAGAATTCAAAAGCATTTACCATTCCATTAATTTGTTAATCAGTTCATCTCTAGCAGAGTCTTTTTGTTTTATGAAAAAGAATATAAAAAAAAAAAGATATCATGAATGAAAATTGTTCGCTTCCATTTGAAACTACAAGATTAACACTACCAGCAAAAAAGATTGATAAACAGATTAACTTCCAATAAAAGGCATCCAAACAGAACACCATTGGGAAATGATTTCATCGAAGCCTACTATTGAAAACAAAAATCAGAAGAAAAATTACAGAGAAAAAGAAACGAATATGCTTTACAGGTAGTAATACAAAGGGAGAGAGATAGGTCACCGATTGTTGGAGGGGAATGGCAAGTGCGAGGAGGGGCGAGAAGTGAAGGAGGAAGCTCTCTTGAGAGAAGAAGGAGGAGTGAAAATGGCGGCTATGGACGAGAGGGACGACATACCAGCGGTGTTAGAGAGAGAAGACACAAGTGAACTGAAACGAGAGAGAGAGAGAGAGATGCGGGTCATTGCATTTTGTAAATAACGAAAGTAAAAAAAGATTGTCAATAGGAAAAAGGAGTCTCAATATCAATTCCATTGATATATATTAGTAGATCAAATGATATATTCGATGTACCTTAGAGTCAAAAAAAAAAAAAATCGATGTACCTTGACTAGCTATGGTGACACTAGTCTGAAATATAGTATCAAATATTGAATCAAATGTATCAATATATCATCATTTTTGATATATTCGAGATCAAATGATATATTCGTGATCAAATATATCATTATTCCTCCAAATGTATTATTGTTGAATCAAATATCAATATTGCATCAAATGTAAACGCAAATTAATATCCTTGGTACCGGATCCGGGGTGCTAAGCAGCCCTGTAGTGCGGCATCCGAGCCGTTGATCTTGGTAATCAAGGTTGGAAATTTATCTCCGGAATAGACGGATCAGATTTGAAAAGTTTCGAGCTAAAATCAAGACCGTTAAAAACACATCATACTGCTCGAATATCGCACAACAAGAACACTCTACAGCACTCCCGTTACTCTCGACACTGGTCCGATAATTGTTCGATAAATCAATTTGGAAGAATTTTTTTCCTTCTATTCTTTTTAAAGGGGGGCTACACAATAATTTTTTTTTTGTGTGTGTCTATCATACCTGAATTTATTGTCTTAATATTATGAGAAAATGTTAAAAATTTTAGGGAAAAAAATTTCTGCGATTAATTTTTGGTGCTTTATATTGATAAAACACTGAAAATCGTGCTAATTTATAGGGCAAGCTTCACTTATATCCTTGTGCTTTCGGTCATGTGCGTTTCTGTTAGAGAAATCACCATACACACAATAATGGAATACGAAAACTGTAAAGAAATCAACACAGGAATTTATGTGGTTCCCCAAAACTGAGTACCTCCACGGGAGCGAGCGAGTTTGTTATTATGATAAAAGTCGGCTAGAGTTTTTACAATAGAGAGTATTTATAAGTCCTACTCTATTCCAACCCTAATTATTCCGTACCGTACTGCGGGAGGCTACACCCCCTAGCACCCCCCAAATTATTAGGGTTGTAATAATTAGAGTTGGAATAAAGTAGGGCTTATAAGGGCCTGTTTGGGCGCCAACTTATCACATTTTCCCGTTTTCATTTTTGGTTTTTTGCTGTTTGGCCGCTCATTCTGAAAACCCATTTGCCAAAACTCATTCTCCATTTTTCATGTTAGAAGCAAAAATCGAGAAACAGCTCTGGCCTTCGTTTTTGCATTCTCGTTTTCCATTCTCCTTTATAGATTTTCCCCGGATCTTATCTTTGCGATATGTACCCCTTTGTTTACCTTGTGTTTACCCCTTATCCTCTTCCACACACACGAACTAGAAAGAAGAAGAGAGACTCCTGCGATTGAAGAACTGTTGTCGTTGCGTTGTCGTTGCTCCTGTTCTTCTCTTCAGATCTACTCACGTTCGTCGATTGTTGGAGGTAATCTTCTCCCCCAACCCCAAAATCGAGGGTGGAGGGTTTCTCTCGAACAATAATCAAAAGCACAAAAACTGACACCAAAACAAAGGCTAGGTTCCATATAATGTCTTCGAGTAGACACCACAACAAAGGCTGTGTTTGCATCGCTACCAATAAAGGGTCGTTGGTCTTCCATAAAGTTCTGGTTTTGGGCTGCTGTGAGAATTGGTTCGGTTTTCTTTTGTGTACTCGAGAGAGAAGAGGTGTTGGGTATGTGGAGAGAGAGAGAGAGAGAGAGAGAGAATTGGTTCGGTTTTAGTGGGCATTATCATGCTCTTTTTCTTTCTTTCTTTTTACAGAGAAGTTACTTTGGCATTTTAACAAACAAGGGTAAATTGGTAAAAACAAATCCATAACTCATTTTCATCATTTTTCTCCCAAACACTACTACTTTTGCAAAATGCATTATGCACATTTCTCCCAAACACTCCTCCCAGATTCAAAACTCATTCTGACCATAATCCAAAAGGCCAAAAAACCAAAAATAAAAAGCTGAAAAGTTGGTTCCCAAACAACCTCTAAATACTCTCTATTGTAAAAACTCTGACCAACTTTTATCATAATAATAGACTCGCTCGCTCCCGTGGAGATACCCGATTTTGGGAACCACATAAATTTTTGTGTTAGTTTCTTTACAGTTTTTGTATTCCATTATTGTGTGTGATGATTTCTCTAACAGTTTACAGTCTATTTGGTTCATTTTGTTGTTTCTGCACCCCTTGTTCTTTGTGAATTTGTGCAGACGCACCTAATTAACAGAGTTAATTCGAAGTAAATAAGTTGGAATAGTTCACCGGTGACACTAAAAATCCTTTTTCCTAGTTTCAATTGTTGTAATCACATTTTAAAATTTAGGAGGACTATTTTAAAATAATATGGACTAGAACTCCATTATATTTGAGCTCTTTTCGGAATTTTAATTGACCTTTCACTCAAACGAGCAAAATAGTTTTTTGTTTTTATATTGAAACGAGCAACTACTATGGCCCTAAAACTTTTGAGATTTACTTTAGTTAGACGTGGCTTATTGATAAACGTGCAAATGTTCACATCAAGTCCCTTAATTTATTCTTGCTAAGTCCATTTATTTTGTTATGCTTGGAGTTTAAAGCTTTATTGTATATTGTAGGTATTTAGAGGCTTTAATACAAAAGAAGCGTTATATCTGATTCTAGCTGGCGTCGGAGAGGAGTCCATAATCAATTAAGTTAAGCCAAGTGGAACCAAAGTCAAGAATTACGGAAGAGTAGAGAGGACAACCACAGCTTGGAAATAAGGAGTAAAGAAAAGCAACACACATGTTGTAGGGGATTTTGGCTTGGGATTAGTAAAAGAGAAAGAAAGATCAGTGGGACTCTTGATTTGCACATGGAATTGGATCTTATAATTGTACTCTTTAGGGCATCTCTAGTGCACTACCTTAAAGAGTTCCCTAAAGTGCCCTAATTAGTTAACTAAGAAAACTCAAAAAATGGTCTCCAGTGCATAAAAATTGATTCCTCAAAATCCTAGGTGGCATCCCTCACTACCTAAAGTGCCCTAAGTGACTACCTAAATTTGGGGAGAGACTTAAGGAGAGAGAAAGAGGAGAGAGATGGAGAGAGAGAAGGGAAGGAGGAGAGAGAGAATAACTTTAAGGAGAGAGAGAGGAGAGAGAAAAGAAAGACTTAAAGTTAATGAACATTTTTAGGGAGCCCTATTAAAGTGCATTTCTCCTTAGCTAGCTAACTAAGTTCTTAGCACACAAAATAGGGTCCCACATATGCTTAGGTGTACACTTTAACAAACATTTTTTAGGTAATGCACTAGAGATGCTCTTAATGTGCACTTGATCATTGGCTTTGATGGGGCCTTAACTAATTGAATGCGCAGCTAGCAATTGCATGTTAATTCAATCAAGGATTTGAAGTTTGACAAAAGAGAGATTGTGCTCTCAAATTTCACCTGATAATGGATCCAAATTAATGAAATAGGAGTCAGGCTTGGTGGCTAAATTGAGTGCATTATAAAAGGAAGGGAAGACTGCTATCAAAGAGAACATAGGCGGCAAATCAAAGCACTGCTATCATTTGGTCCATGTCTCTGTCTATCATAACCTCAATGATTTCCATCCTTATGTCTGGCTAAACTCCTCATCTAGGAGAAGATGAAACCTCATACCAAGTACCATTATTTATGCGTAGGCTTATGTTTATTCGTTCGAATAGATTGTGGAACTAAGAACCCTTTTCATTACGATCGAATGAATTGATTTTTATGCTTTCAATCTATTGAGTATTTGTACGCATGGTTTTCAAATACGAGTTATGCAATGGTTTACTGCGTTTGTGCTTGAGTGACTGAAATAGGTTATGCTTATAAGACGGATCGTGTCATTGGACAGTCCGTGAAAGAGACGGGTTGTACTAGCGAGACGGTTTGTGCTATGCGATAGTTCATGCCTGTTAACAACACAATTATTTTCTTGACAATTATGATTCAAATAATAAACTTAGCCTAAACATAACATTGTTACGCGGTCGGGGTGGATTCGAAACCCTAGATACTTGCTCCACCAGTTTCACTAAATTCAATTACTGTTTTTCTTTAGTTTAATTATTTTGAGAATTAAAACCAATTAATCAATCTTTTTCTTAACTAAATTAGAAGCCGATCGAAACTAGCGGAACTAAGCCATTCTTCGCCGACCTCGAACTTAATCGCTATTATCTGGAATAAGGGTTAATTCCTTACTTTTGTAAATCTATTTTGGTATTTATGGCACGACATGATCACTTAATCCAACGTTTGAATTTACAGAGAAACATTGAACTTTTTGTCAGTGTTTGAACTCACTCATCACCATCCCCTTGTATGAAGAAGGAAAATAATTTGCTTTCGTTTGGAGAACGTTTTAAACTAATTTCCCAAACCTCAGGGGTGTACCTGTAATTAGCCATTTGTTTCGCCATCTTTGCAGCTTTGCTGCTGCTGGTGAGGGTTTTGTTGCGTAGTCGAGAGATCGAGAGAGAACAGGCAAGAAGTCAGAAATGGGAAAGTCGTCGACGACGAAGGATACTCAAGCCCTTTTCCAGTCGCTTCGTTCTGCTTATGTCGCCACTCCCACAAACCTCAAGGTCTCTCTCTCTCTCTCTCTCTCTCTCTCTCTCTCTCTCTCTCTCAATACACACATATATGCTTATATATATGTAGCTGTGTACAGATTTATGCATAGATGCAGAACTTTTTGTCGATTCATAAGCAAACTGTTCTCTTGCAGATCATCGATCTGTACGTGATGTTTGCAGTCTTCACTGCTCTGATTCAGGTAACATGATCATGTATTTACTTTTGCATTTGTCAATTAAGCCTAAAGATCAGTAGTTTTAATTTGTGCGATTATGGTTGCTCTGATAGGTTGATCTAATTGACTATTCCGTCTTCTTATGATTGGCATTTTGAATTGTTTGATCTGATGTGGTTGCTGTCTAGTTCGACCTTTCTTTTTATTCACTTGTTGTTGGAATTTTGAGTGACCGATTTGTTACCACTTGATGCAAAACATCAATGTGAAAACTCTACATGCTCAATTCTCAAAGCACCCATCTTTTGATAGAGGACTGAGTCTGGTTAATTGCTAATGAAGTTCATGTATTTGCTGAGGAACCAGCTATGTTGATTGTTGGCTTTTGCGGGAAATTTGAGATGACTTTATTTTCCTTCCAAGATCCAGTGTCGTGCTTGGATTGCTCAAAAGCTTATTTTTTAAGTACTGAAAAACCCTTTTTATGCATTGGTGTCCTGCCTTTCCTCAGTTTAACGGAAAATTATGGCATCCCTTATAGTTGCAGAGTAACATATAAATAAGAAGGCTTAGAGCTTTCAGCTCCTAGTTTAAAGTGAGTATTAGCATTTGCTCATTAGATCTTTTTTCTTTTGACGGAAGGGTGTTTGGTTTTTTGTTGTCTTTCAAGCTACAACTGCCCCCTCCCCACAATCCCACTTGCACAAGTGCACCTTTTAATGATTGTTTCCATTGTATGTATCAAACTGTTTGAATCCAAAAACTTTTCGTGCACAATTGGGAGTTACTGAACTTAATTAATGCTCTTTTGTTTATTGTTTAAATCACGGTTTAACTGGTTTAGGAATTCGATTTAACCTAATCAGTAGCAGGCCCCTTTCAATGATGAATTATAGTATTATACCAATAAGGTCTCTGTCAAATAGTCCGCCTGGTTTTTATTTGTGACACAGTGATAGGATCTGGTTCCATTTCATGGTCACAGAGCACAAAATCTTTTTTGTGATGCTTTTTTTGGATTTCATTGTTTCCTCGAATTCAGTAGGTCTTAAATCCAGCAAAAAATATTAGGAAAAATAGAGAAAATTTTGCTTTTATCCCCTAAACTATGCACATTTTTTCTATGTAGTCCTTAAACTATAAAACGTTTCTATGTCGTCCCTTAACTATTCTATTTCTTCCTATCTGGTCCAATTGGCAATTTGCCGTCTGTTTTTGGACGGAAAAACAAACAACAACCAATATATTACCCAAATGGAGGGTAAATATGGCACTTCACCTCACAAGGATATTGGCGCCAACCCTAAATCTTTTCCCCCAAAATCTGCAACCACCAACTAGTATATTACCCATTTCTGGGGGGGAAAACAGAGTAACACCAGCTCTCTCTCTCTCTCTCTCTCCAGTAAACTCCATGGCATCCTCTTCCTCTGGAACTACTCATCATGAGTATCCTACCTGCTTTTGTGGGGATCCAGCCCCCATTCAAAGGTCAAACACTGCAGCAAATCCAGGAAGAAGATTTTTAGGTTGTGCCAATTATGAGGTAAACAAACAAACATAAAACCTTTGGAAAACATTTGTAGTTATTCCATCCAAGTCAGGTTTCAAATGGATATGCACACTAGTCCCTGGATTGGTTTTTTCATCTCATGGCAATAATCCCACAACATTGCAAACTGACCTTCAATACTACCTTGAACCTTCTTCAATACCTTGTGTTTTGCCCTATAGCACTGACTTTGTGACATTACATTTGAATTCTTGTCTAACCTTTTCAATTAGCTCTAAAACCTTAAAATTTGGACTGATCCTCAAATCATCAAAGTACATCATTGCCAACCAAGAACAACTCATCAACTTGTTATTCCAAATCCGGCCACAATTATGGTTTGGGTTAGACTTTTTCACTTGAAGTGTTTTGTTACTTTTCCCTCTATCAGAAGCAAACAACTCCCATGGACACTGACCCTTCTTTTTTCCATCTTCTGGATCAATATAAACCTTGCATTTAGCCCTCACCCTTGTGGTTTCATTTTTTGTGAATCTTATGTCTTTTCCTTGGAGAATAGAACGGTGCCTAATTGCCCCTGCAATATGGGCCCTATTCCTAAAAATCATACCCACACAAAAAACAGGATCCTGTTTCCCTTTGATTGGCTTGAAAACAGTTGGTTTTCTAGCTGGCAAGTCACCCTCATAATCTCTTTCATCCAAACTAGAAAACCCATCATCGGAATCAGGATACTCCTCATCATCAGAGACAGGATATTCCTCCCCACCATCTCCCTCAGTAACATTAATTTGTGATGGAACCCTTGGTTTGATCCTACTTGAAGCCCAGTCTGTGTTAACATCCACATTGTTATCAAACATTCCATCATCTTCATCACTTAAATCATAATCACTGTCATGAAAGTAGTCATAGTTTGCATCAGAATCTGAGTCTTCCTCAACTAAATTGCCACCTAACCCCTCTACCATATCTATATTCTCAATGCTAATCCCACTCTCTGGAAAGGTCCCACAATCCCATTCCCAATTACTAACATTCACATCTTGCAAATCATCAATAATGGAATTAGGAGTGACAATGAAAATCTGTATGACCTTATCCTTAATATGCTTGACCATGTCACTGAGTTCACCATGAGTCTGGATAATTTTGAATCCTCCACCAGGGACCTTGTAGTAGTATTCCAACAGATCATTATACCCTAATTTTTTGCCTATTTCATCCAACTCAATTAGTGAGAATTTAGTCCTATCCTCATAGTCACTGTACCTCACTTGTCCACCCATATATGACTTTCTACCAGATTCAACCACAAAAACACCCCCATAGTGAATCTTAATTGAGAACAAGTTAGGGTTGACATTTACATGTAAAAAACAGACAAACAAAACAAATAGCAATTTAGAATATATAACACCCAAGTTCAAGGATATTGAACAAGTCAGATTGAAACCATAATCAATCTAAAAAGTATACTTATATTACTAGCATGTGTACGTTTATTAAACTGCATAAGGTCAAAAAATTGATTTTTTTCGGCTTCAAATGGGGGACCACAATACACCCACTATGGGAACAATTTTGTTTAATACACTGTTGGACCACTTTTCATAAAAAAATTCGGAAATCTAGCATGAGAGTCGGACAAAAGGCAAAAAAACACATGCATAAGAAACAAAACCCACACATGCAAATCGTAAACGCTCCAAAAATCATAAGTTGGTTACTTACAATTCGGGATTTTGTCATCTCCTTGCCTTAACTCATTCATCCCGTCGATTGGTGTTCCAATTTTGAACCGACAGAAATAGCTAACCCTTGCCTTCTGCTTGTGTGCTTGTTCTGAGTCTATAGATTGTGAAACCCTAAGTTGATCTACTGAAGGAGAGGGAGAGGGAGAGGAGAGGACTTCATCGTCTACAAAGGAGAGAGAAGGGGTTGATCACGTAGAGAGAGAGAGAGAGAGAGAGAGAGAGTATACATCGATGTACGCGTAGAGAGAGAGAGACAGAGTGTGACAAGGGGTTGAATGTTGATCGATGTATACACAGTTGGGTGAAATACCCCTTGTAACCCTCCCATTTGGGATATGATTGCACGTGACAGTCACGTGGTCGTTTTTCCGTCCAAAAACAGACGGCAAATTGCCAATTGGACCAGATAGGAAGAAATAGAATAGTTAAGGGACGACATAGAAACGTTTTATAGTTTAAGGACTACATAGAAAAAATGTGCATAGATTAGGGGATAAAAGCAAAATAATGATGATCTTAGATTAAATGTAGTGTATTGTGACATGTGAAAATCCATTTACTTTAGTTTCTAGACCATTTATGCGGCTTAATTGTGGATATGTATAGCAACTTTTGTGAATTTGGTCTCGTACTTAACTAGTTGATATTTATTTGATTTCTTCCCGTCTTTATTTGTAGAATTGAAGCAGTCAAACATATGGTATATGGTCTAGTTTTTAGAATTTGTTTGAATAGCGTCTTTTCTACTCCAAGGAGATTTTCCCTTGCTATACGTTGTCTCTAGTCTTCTAGACATGTTCAGCCTCGATGGTTTCACATCTTGGAGCATGCCGCTACTCTAAGACTGGCCCATCGTGGACAAGGACCTGTAGTACCTTTTGTATAGTCCTCTCCAGTGCTATCATCTATAAGGTTCTAGAAATCCCATGATACTGAGAGGAAACTTGTAACGACTCGGATTCACAAGCACCACGATATAATAATAACATAATCCCGGTCATTTTATTAACATGCTTCACAAAAATAATACATTTTTCTTTCAAAATTAATACAAAACACTAATTGCTGCTATCTCTCGTAAAATCCTCCAAATTAATCCCCCGCACGCTACTACCATCCCCTTTGCAACCAACCTGAAAAATAAATTTGGCTGAGTTTTTCATTTGATTTTAGCAAATGGGTTGCTAAAATCATGGTTGATTTTAGCAAATGAGTCCACTAGGTGCTTAAATCATTGTTGATTTTAAAACCATGATTTTAGGAACTGGGTTGCTAAAATCAAATGAAAAACTCAGCTTAAGTGTAGCTGGAAAGTATACAATACGGTGAGAATAGAAGCGGCTTAGAAATAACTGAGACGAACCAATTAGAGACACGGAGTCAACAACAATCCACATAATACAACCTCATATCAGGTCCTCCGTAGTATATGACCGGTGGTCCGGCCTCACTTGCCTCACCCAGACTCAATGGCTTCTCGGGCCGATGGCACAGTAGGCAAAATCACTGAGTCACATACTAAACAGTTCCACGGCACCCCGCCGCATATATATCAACATAACACAGCTCCAACAAATAATTTATAGATTTCAATGAACATAGCTCAACAGGACTAGAAAGCTGGACCACAAAGAAAATACTCCGGAGATTGAGAACGCATATCATATACTTCCGGTACCTTAATTAAGAACATGACCGTTATTTTGGGACTCCACCATCGAGTTGAACGCATTGTCTCGAACTCAAAATGATTCCGTTGCTCATCTGATTGCCAATAGTCTCAGCCAAACTCCTCCTTAATCACGTAAAATTCACTCACTGTCTATAAGGAAATCAAATTAATTCTAATATTTGACTACTGCCATGGACTCAAGTCAGCCACCAAGTCATGCCACATGTCTATCCCCGCATATCCCAGGTTATACACCTTTGCATGAAAATGCCACACATGCTCATCTAAGCTTGACACCTAATTTTCCTCATGCATAATAAAAATATTAAAAAGTGCTTGTAGTCCAAAATTTAAATATCGGGTATTACAAAACTGCTCTTGTAACTGAGATGATTGATGCCCTCGCTGTACTAAAATTTTGGCTCCGCCCCTTATGGCCACCCGTGGACACTTCCAGTTGGGAGGTCAAGGGTTCATCAATTAAACAAAAAGCAAGGAGCACTTATCTCTTCACCATTATAGACTCCTCTTTTCGTTAGTTGTTTCTCTCAGTTATGACCTTCTTTTCTAGGATAGTCATATTACTTGCTTGTGGGTTTGTGTTGTTGAGCTTCCTCATGTATTCTCTCACAATACTCATTCAATACATAAATGAGACTCCTGTTTTCGTTAGTTGTTTCTTTCAGTTGGAAAAAGAACCAGTTGGCAAATTCAGGAGTATGCTGGTTCTTTAATATGGACCAATTCATTTATGTATTGTTGTGTATAAATTCCCAACGGTAGTAAATAATTACTTGTTATCTAAGGGATCAGAACTTAAAAAGGCAGAATTTGCCATCTTTTTATTTCTTTCCTTTTATATCTTGGAGTTAGGTGCATGAAGAGCGTTTTTCATTATTCATGCAGGAATTAGGTTATGACTATTGTCTCTACATTCTGTATGCCAATTAAAATTTGCATATTATCATCTGTAGATACCCTAATTTGGCTTTGCAAAAATTTAAGCCCGCACCTTGGGGAAGTCACGATGATGAAACGATTTCTTGCTTGCTTGGGTTGTTAGTGTAGAGTCTTTGTGTTTGGACTTCATGAGATGTGGAACGGGTAAAAACCAACCCTTAGAAGTATGGAAATGTGTCTCCAAACAACATTCCCTAGCTAGTAGTGGTGGCCGCTACTCACCCATTGTCGGCACTCGGCCGCTAGTCCGTCCGTTGGCCGCTATTCACACTATCAAACAGCTACTCAGACTTTGGTTCCGTACCACACCTTGAAGCATCCACTGTTGGCGGCTACTCCTACTAGCGGCTGCTGTTCATCTTCCAGCAGAACATTCCAGAAATGCAGAACATGGAAAAACCTTTCTTAATGATCAAGATGGCCCTATTGTGTCATTCTGAGCATCTAGGGTTTGCCCTAAACCTAATTCAGCCGCAGCCTTCGAGTTTTTGTGGTGATTAAGTTGTTTCCATGTTGGACTCAATCCAAATCCTATTTAAAGAGCCCTTTGTCTCCACATTTTAAGAGGGAAAAAAACAACCCGACTATCACTCCTAAATCGCCGGATAAACCCTAGTTCGCAATCCCTATTTCTAGAAGCAAAAACCCCCTCTCTAGTCCTAGTACCCGCGTACACAACTGTAGCCAGTCAGTTCTCGTTTCTGGAGTTTAAGTAGAAGGCTCTAGCCTCTACGCTTTGAATTTGTTATAGCAGCAAGCAAATCACGCTCTTTGTGCAAGCATACGAGTATTGAGGGATCCAAGTTGGGATTATACCAGTAAATATAATCCTCGCGGGTTAGCTTCCTTTACGCTTTTCGTTTAGCTTTTTGTCTTACTTTTCTGTCATCTATTTAACTGCTGTTCTTGTGTAACGAGAAGCCTAAATTCCTGGTCATAATTTCCACATAGTTAACTTTCATGGAGGCCGCCTTTACCTTTCCTAGTGTTTGTTTTTGCAATTAGGATGGGATTTTTTCTATTCCCCTTGCATTATAATCTTAGTCTGCCTGTGCGCAAGTTTTAATTTACATTCTGTGCTTGACATATTCATTTTGCTGATGAACAGGTAGTTTACATGGCTATGGTTGGAACGTTCCCATTCAACTCTTTTCTTTCAGGAGTTCTTTCTTGTGTCGGCACAGCAGTTCTTGCTGGTAAGCACAATTAGTGTTGGGTTTTTGTGTGGAGAATTTTCCTGTTATATTAAGGGAGATACATATTGATTCTTCCTTTGGCAACAGTTTGTCTCCGTATCCAAGTGAACAAAGAAAACAAGGAATTCAAGGTAAGGTTCCTTTTTTGTGGATCAGTCCTCTTATCTTACTCTACTCATGCTCCTAGTGACTTGCCCGTAGAGGAGACTCCTGATAACATGAAATTAAGCTTCATGACTTTGTTACATGTACTCTTTCAACTCTATAAATGCCTGTTTCGCAGCCCTCTCAATTCTTGTCCTATGCTTGTGCTCTTAATGCTCGCTCTCACGAAAATAGTTTGGGATTTTTTCAAAAGAGGCTTTTACGTTCGTGCTCGCGCTCGCGCATGCATTGTTCGACTAAGGTCCAACATGGTTAGTTGGGACATTTACCTACCAAAGCATATTTCATAATTGAAATTTACCATATCATTTCTATAAACATCTGAAATTCCTTTAAGATACCTAGCTATGAAGCACCGACACTTGTAGAGGTAGCCGTATCGGCGTGTCGGACAAGGGGACACGGCGTGATACGTATGTGGCGTGTCCCCCAAATTTTTTGAATTTTTTTATGGGGACACGGCGGGGACACGGCAGGGGGCAAATTTTGGGGTCAATCTGTAATTTTTTAATTTTAAGGGGTCAAATTGCACTTTTTAAAATTCTTGGGGGTCAAACTGTAATTATCAATCTTTAAATTTTTAAGGTTTTTTTTAGTTTTTTATAAGATTTATATATATGTATAGGGAGAGCTTCTCCTCTGGACCTCCGGTCCTCCATGATCCGAGCATTTTTTTGACGATCCGAACCGTCCAATGTGTTCAGAAGATGTTTTCAAGGGTCCACGCTGGAAATCTTCAAAAAAAAATACCGGGAAGGGCTTGATCCAAGCAGTTTTTCGCAAAAACTGTATATTGACGGTTTGGATTTTCCAAAAACAATTTTTTAAAGTGAAAAAAGTCAAAATTTTCCTTAAATCCGGGGGTCCGGATAGGAAATTTTCCGTATATATATATATAGCCGTGTCCCCTGCCGTGTCCGTGTCCCTTTTTTCAAAATTGTCATTTCCGTGTCCGTAACTCCGTATCCGTGTCCGTGCTACATAGATACCTAGAGTAGTATTCTAGAAAGTGAAAGATATAGATCCATAAAATATGAATATTCTGTGTGTCCCCGTATCCTTGAGATAGAAATAATAGGAATATGCTAGTTATACCTGCCTCCAATCCCTACCGGAATCCATCAACATAAGCCCCAGCAAGTCAAACTTGAAACGTCAATGACCTCTATGCCATACGGCATCCCTCCACAGGTTCTTATGAGAGGTTGGAGGTTCAAATCCCCACCTGGGCCTCTCCATGTACTTAATATGACCATATATAGAATCATAGATATGTAGATATTTGAAAGTTGAAAATGGTGTCGCAATTCTCAATATGCTTTTTCCTCCAGTATCTTATGCTGAGCAGCTGAGGTGCTACCAAATGTAAGTCGTATATAGCAGGCGTGCATCTGTGCATAAACTAACGACCGCAGAGATGATCAAAGCTTTTTCTTATCTATGGCCATTATACTAGTATTTTCTTTCTTGTGGTTGACAATTGCCCTCAAATTGTAGGATTTGCCGCCAGAGCGTGCTTTTGCGGACTTTGTTCTCTGCAATTTGGTGCTGCATTTGGTGATAATGAACTTCCTTGGATAAATCGGGATCTCAGGACTAGGAGCATTTTTCATGAAATAGTTCTATGCCGTCTTTGATATGCCTTTCTTGTTAGACTACGTACTACAAACGTATAACAATTGTACCTGCAAGGTTATGAGTTAAAAACGCAAATCTGTTTCGATTGCTTCCCTTTTTGGTTGGAAACATTGGCGTGGAAGCTTTATCCTCTCAGGCTCTCACATTGTTATACTCTGTGTGTGTGTGTGAACTTCACTAACAAAAAGAGTGCACTGCATGTTTCAAAAGACGGGCTTTTGTGGAGCTTTACCAACAAAAAGACAAAATATAGTACAGTTGAGAAAAAAATAAGAGTGAAAATTATCGTACTTACGTATCATTCGTTTTTTATTTTTGTGCAAACCACGAGAAAAACTTATATGCGGATATGGAACCGCCACATGATATCTGATAGTGACTCCGAGCCGTCTAAACATGTTTTGGACGGTCCAGATTTGTTGGGGTAAATTTGCCTCCAAAATTTACAAAAATGTCATTCTTAAATTTGAACCATCCAAAACATGTTTGGATGCGCATACGGGTACCGAGTGGCAGTACTTGTTCGGCGTACAAGTTTTTAAACTAGAATTGGTCAATTTTGGTGAGTTTTACAACTCGGATGGGCAAGCAAAAGGTAGCCAATTTGGTGTTCTTTTCGTATAAGACTTAGCAGAGTTTGATTTCAACGTTATTGCACATTTGATTTTGCTTAGTGTCTAATCCAGTCACTATAATTGGTTTCAACCCTCAAACCAAAAGAAATCTGTACATATTATAATTAAGGATGGTGGTTAATTAACATCATCAATGCATTGTTGGGTGACAAGGACGGAAAAACCAGATGGTTGGTCATGAATGAGAAATAATTAGCAATTTTACGACAAAACAACATTTTTTTTGGGTAACCAGAGTTGGCTTCTTTTTTTAATACTCCACTCAAAGCCTCCATATTAGCATACACGAACTTCAACTAATTCCTCAACAAAGTCCGGTATGGATTGATTTTGTGAGAACCCATATGAGAAATGTCCCACGTCGGTGGGAAGGAACGAGGGGCCCTGTAGTGAGCCAAACTCACTACAGGGTGTAGTAAAGAATGATAACCGTTCGATTAAGTAATCAATGGTCTAGATGTAAAAAAAAAACTCTTCCATGTAAGAATAGTCTCTTACATGGACGAGTTTAATTTAAATCTGAACCATTGATTGTCGAATACAATGGTCACCGTTCCTCACTACAGGGCCCCCGATTCCCGGTGGGAACTGGAAAGTAAGAGTCAAATATAAACAATTGCAAACAGCTACGGTATGTATAAATCAAGGTTAAACTTTTGAGCCATCTGGTTAGGTTAAAGGTTAGCAGGTGAGCTGGCGTGGGTCATTACAAATTTCGTAAAAGTTGACCGCACTCGGAAAATTATAAATCAACATAGGTCCCAAATCTTAACCCTTGGGACCAACCTCTAGGGCTCTGGAGTTGGCTTCTTAGACCAAACATAAGAATTTTCATTCGTAAGCGTGTTAAGAGCATCTTTATCTGGAGCACCAAAATTTTCACCAAATTTAACTTCAAAAACACCTTTTATAAATTAGCAAGTCACTTTATCGAAAACTCACAAAATCAGACTCTCTATTTTAACTTTACCATATTAAACTATTCCCCTCAAATCTATAAAAAAAAAAAAAAAAATTCTCCCTAAAAGCTAATCTCCCCGCCTGGGGAGATGTTTTCGGTACAGAAAAGTAGTGGACCCCCCCTCCCCCAGCCATTAAAATTTCTCCCCCCCAACACACAGGTCGCCACCCAACACACAGGTCGCCACGTGTTCATTACCCCCCCCCCCTCCCTCTCCTGTTCCCCTCCCTCCCTCCCTCTCTCTCTTCTGACGCAGCACAACCCGGGAAAAACAACCGCCCTCTCTCTCTTCTGACGCAGCACAACCCGGGAAAAACAACCGGAAGAAATAATTAAAAAACAAGAAGTGCGTGAACAGTGCCGCACCAAATTTGGTGCGGTACTGTAACAAAAATAATTTGAGAAGGTAGAATAGAGAGCCTGATTTTTGGGGGGTTTCAATGATCTAGATGTAAAAAAAAAAACTCTTCCATTTAAGAATAGTCTCTTACATGGACGAGTTTAATTTAAATATGAACTATTGATTGTCGAATACAATGGTCACCGTTCCTCACTACAGGGCCCCCGATTCCCGGTGGGAACTGGAAAGTAAGAGTCAAATATAAACAATTGCAAACAGCTACGGTATGTATAAATCAAGGTTAAACTTTTGAGCCATCTGGTTAGGTTAAAGGTTAGCAGGTGAGCCGGCGTGGGTCATTACAAATTTCGTAAAAGTTGGCAGCACTCGGAAAATTATAAATCAACATAGGTCCCAAATCATAACTCTTGGGACCAACCTCTAGGGCTCTGGAGTTGGCTTCTTAGACCAGACATAAGAATTTTCAAAACACGCGCATACCAATTCGTAAGTGTGTAAGAGCATCCTTATCTGGAGCACCAAAATTTTCACCAAATTTAACTTCAAAAACACCTTTTATAAATTAGCAAGTCACTTTATCGAAAACTCACAAAATCAGACTCTCTATTTTAACTTTACTATATTAAACTATTCCCCTCAAATCTATAAAAAATAAAAATAAAAATCTCCGTAAAAGCTAATCTCCTTGCCTGGGGAGATGTTTTCGGTACAGAAAAGTAGTGGACAGTGCCGCACCCTCTCCTGTTCCCCTCCCTCTCTCTCTTCTGACACAGCACAACCCGGGAAAAGCAACCGGAAGAAATAATAAAAAAACAAGAAGTGAACGCATGCGCTTCGCACCAATTTGAGTGATCAGAAGAAAATAATTTGAGAAGGTAGAATAGAGAGCCTGATTTTTGGGGGGTTTGGCTCCCTATTTAACTTTTGCCAAATGGGGATGCTCTAAACAAGCGACAACTTAGACCAACATTGTTGTTCAAAACTTTGAAAAGGCATACCATTTATTTAAACCTCTCTTCTCCTCCTCTTTTCCTAAGGCAGCAATTTCCTCTCCAAGTCTCAGAATCCCCCATCAGGTAAGTCTCTCTCTCTCTCTCTCTCTCTCTCTCTCTCTCTCTCTCTCTCTCTCTCTCTCTCTCTCACACACACACACACAGAGGCATGAGACTTTTTTTTCTATCATGTTCAATGCAAGCTATGCTTCGTTAATCAGTTGAAAAACGATAGGGTAAAACTTTAATGCATTATGTGTGTTTTCTTTTGTTTCTCTTCTTGAATCGTTTCACAAAAGTTATAATTAATCCTATGAAATAAAAGAAAATTTCCATAAGGCTTTGAAACTTTTATTTGCTATTTACCAAGATTAATACACTATTTGTAGAATCCTTAGAAGAATTTCAAGAGATAGTACTAATTCTTGTAAGCATGCTAGCTAGAACATGTTATGTTGGGAAAAGACAAATCCCGTTAGTAGTGACATGAGAGAGATAGAATGGCCACCAAGTATTTGTCCTTTCGACCTAGCTACCATATATGCCTAGATTTATTACTTGACGTTGAAAAATACTGATATTTCTTTTTAATCCCCGGAAAATATGTTGACGGCCATTGTCACATCGCAGATAATGGGATATGAGATTTTGTAATCATACATAAAAAAACACCACCTGCTATTATAGATTAATAATATGCTATCTTACATTGGTGGGGATATTCTTATATAAAGAGATGCCAAAATATCAAAACTCAAACAAAATTACAAAAAAAATGAGGGAAAAAAAAAAACCTAAAATTGCACACACGACTGTGACAAAAACCTCATGTTATATATTTGAGTTAAGTTATCTATACTATACGTATTAAGTTATTTTTTTTCAATCTCTACTATAGTGAGAAAAAAAAAATTAATAGGTTTTTGGTCTACATGACATTCCTGTAACTATGAAACAATCAAAACCATAAAGAGTTCCGCCATCACGTAGGGTTGTAAACAATTAAGAATGTAGGCCGAAATTTCTGTTTTCTAAAGATCGACTTGATTGCTTGATTCTTTGTATGATTAAACTGTTCGAACTTTTTAAATCTTTTTTACTCCTAGCCAAGTACGTAGAACATGACAAGGAACAGATGTAAAGTTTTGGGATCAAATAATGACTTAATCTTAATTTCTTAATAATGATATAGAAAAAATAAACGAAATCGTAATCACTTCCCTTTTAGTTTTATTTTTGAAATAAAGCCTGATTGTTTTAAAGAATACAGAGCCCAACTTATTGGATTAAAACCTAAAAGACCAGCCCAATAAAGGTTTTTTCTTTTTCCCCTTCATACCAGCCCAATAATAAAAGCTTAATGTATTGAAAATTTAGATTGGGCTGGGCCTTCTTTGGGGGGTGCCCATAACGTAAATACATCTTGCATTAGTAACCAGAAAAGATAAAATAAAAAAAAATATATGTATATGTGCTATGTATAGTAGGTGTACCTATCTGAGGAGGGATTCCAGTCATTCTGTTAGGGGGTGTTTGAGAGCATAAAGTTCAAATTTTCATTTTTTCATTTTTTGGCTTCTTGGTTTTTTAGATTATGATCATAATGTGTTTTGAATTTGATAGGAGTGTTTGAAAGAAGTGTACAAAATGCATTTTAGAAGAGGAGTAGTGTTTTGGAAGTAGAAGGAGAAGTTGAAAAGCTCCTCCAGAGCTCCTTATCACTTCTTGCCTCCGATGTCAAAATTTGAAAATATGTTTTGGCATTTAGCAGCTAAACACTCAAAAGTTAAAAAGGAGAAGTTGAAAATGCAAAAAGTCATCAGTCAAACACCCCCTTAAGCCCACATTAAATGGTGTGTATAATAATCTTTGTACTATAAAATAACCAATTGGGATACGTGAAGAAAAGAGACATAACGGTACAGAGGGTCGGCCAAAGTGTCTAGCTGAATAACGCGAAATGCAGCACCAATTTGCTACTTCGTTCTAAAAAATGAACGGCTTCGATTCTCAAGTGGGCTAATAAAGAACCCACAAAGACATTGGACAGAACGGTCTAGTCCCGCGAATGGATTGCAAAAGATCCCTTTCATATACATATATAAGGATGTAATAAGCCTTAGAGCAATGGAGTTAGTTTTCGATTACTTAAATTATTGAGTTCTGATATCTTATATTAATACTTTCTCCGTCCCTTTTTAAATCTTTTATAATTCAGTATTCCAATTTTGATTGTTCCTTACTAAGTGTCCATTTTTAAAAATTAGTGAGTAAAAGTTGATACAATTTTTATTTTTCTATGAATAGATTTCAAATACTCCGATAAAAAATGTAATGATGGTGTTTTCATAAAAAGACAATTAATGAAATGATGATATATCTATACAAATTTGATTTACGAAGTTGGACAGTAAAAAAGGGGCAGCTTATTCGACAGAATCAACAAATTAAATTTTGCTTCTTTTATTTTCTGTTCTTTTCACAAATTTTCTCTGCATTAGAGATACAAAAATAATTTATTTTGCTTATTTAGAGATTTGTGTGGATGCCAAAAGTTGCAAAAGATTGACAAGGAGGACGCAACTGAGTCGACAATGACTTGGTTGTAGACCAAATAAAACATAAAATAGAAAAACTGAATCAACCTACATTAGAAAATCTTACATGGTAAGCAATCTTCTCTAAAAAAAAATTGCAATATAGTACACTAAGGATATACTAACAATATAAAAATTATACCTTAAAAATAAAATCCATGAATTAAATTTTGGACTTGGAAAATAAAAAAACATAAAATAAAAAAACTA
>JADGMU010000772.1:0-27997 GCA_016920895.1 Vaccinium myrtillus | reverse complement strand
TATCAAGATACAAGTCCCTGAGCAGCCCAATGATTTTCAAAATTAAAAACAACTTGCTAGTAATTGATCATCATAAGCATACTATTATATCAACAAACGCATAACAATGAATTAAAGGAGTGGCCTTTGTGTGAATTTGTAAACATATTTTCCAGATAAAATTGAAATGTATGCAAGAACATGTGATTCCAAGACTTCGGTGATGATACATTAACCACAACAATATGTATCTAAGACTCTGGAAATGCAAATTAGATTTCTCTCCTTCATGAAAGAGCAAAGTGAAAGCCAAAATTATGGATAACGAGTTGTATCAATATTTAGGCTAATATTCTTATTTTTAGAGGATATCATGACCTTTCGTCCTTGAAAAAAAACCAAAGTACAATACTCTATCAATGAAGCTGCTAGAATGGCTATAAGATGATTCATGGATCTTCAACTGGCATCTCTTGAGGAGTCAAGAAAGGCTTAGGAGGCATTTCAAGACTTTCAACATTTCCTTCAAGCATCTCTACGACTTTGTTCATCGAAGGACGATCGCTAGGTATCATTTGGATGCACCATAACGCTGTTATAACCATCTTCCTCACCACCTGCCTCTCCTCGTCTGTGGCTTCTCCCATTTCGATTTCCTTTCCTTCTTTGAATTGGTCGTAAATCCACGACGGGAAGTAAATTTGGCTTGTGTGATCAGCGAATGCATTCAAGTTCCTCCTTTTGCCTGCCATTTCCATCAACAACATCCCGTAACTATAAACATCAGCTTTGTACGAAACGCGTCCAATGTTTTTGTAGAACAATTCTGGAGCCATGTAGCCCATTGTTCCTCTTGCCGCAGTAAGAGACACCATGCTATCATCTGTTGAATATAGTTTCGCAAGCCCAAAGTCCGAAACTTTTGGATTGAAATTCTCATCTAAAAGAATGTTGTGAGGCTTGATATCAAAATGTAGAATTTGCATATCACAACCCCGATGCAAATATTCAATTCCACGCGCCACTCCAATAGAAATGTCATACATTTGCTTGCAACTCAAGGAGATGTTTCCTTCTTGAGAAAATAAGTATTTCTCGAGAGAGCCATTAGGCATGAATTCGTAAACAAGAGCTCGTTTAGATCTCGTAGCACAGAATCCAATTAGTCGGACCACATTGACGTGATGAATCCTTCCGATGGTAGCAACTTCATTGATGAATTCTTGGCCATTGGATTTGGGCTTTCCTAAAATCTTTATCGCTGCGATGTAACCGCTTTGGAGCTTTCCTTTGTATACAGAACCGTAGCCTCCTTCCCCCAACTTGTCCTTGAAACCTCTGCTCATCTTTTTTATTTGCCAGTATGAGTACCTAATCGGCATCAGGTTGTTCTGACTTTGTAGGAAATCTTCAACGGTATCAAACATTGACAAATGTCTTCTCATAAACTTATAGATTAAATAGGCCAGTAGGCATAACATCCCTAATAAAGTTCTTGCTCCAAGGATCCATCCTGCTCAGGGAAAAGTAAATATTACCATATACAAAGCCGAAAATAAAATCAATACGAAAATAACTTCCAGTACTTTTCCATTATCACCAATGTCCTACAATTATGGTTCAGTTATGACCATTTTGCATTTTTGAATTGCATCAAATGAGATTGGACATCCTTGAAAAAGTGCAGCAAATTTCCACATGGTGTGTGGAATCGCAAATAAATTAAGAAAAATATTATAATCTCTGAATTTATTCCTGATTTCCTGTTTCCGACTCCTTATCCCTTCCCTTCCCCTCCCAGCTTCACAACCCAAGCCAACGGGATCAGAAAAATTTAGTCTCTAAATTTACAGTCTCAAAACTCCTTATGTCCCACCAAAGTCTTGACTGACAAATGTGGCCAAACTTTTCCATATTTTCCTTCTTCATCCATTTGTAAGTGATTTTCTCAAGTTTTTGGGCAAAAAAGAAAGAACGCTGATAGATCTTACCTGTTATTTTGAGCCCAGGAACATTGTGCCCAGGAGTGACATAATCTGCAATAAACATGTTCTATGGTTCAGTCAACTGACAAAGGTAGTTTTTTTAAGCATTTTATATCCTATAGATTAAATTTTTAGTGAATCTAACTTACATGTCGGGCACATTTCACACATTCTTAACTAAGTTTTAAATCTACTAAAAAAGTTTCATTTATATTAGAGAATGGCTATAGCGTCTCCAGCCACAACCCCAAGATTCGACCGTTTTGTTAAGGAAAAGCACATCTACGTCCAAGGAAAAAAAAAATTAGGCCTATACATGTAAGGTGAAAGAAAATTATGCATGGCTACCATTAACCAATGGCAGAGCCACATGTGGGCCAGTGTGCCCACACTGGGTTTTTGAGAGGAATGTATTATTATTATTTTTCGCATTCTTGTAGAAAAATATAAATTGGTACGTTTATCAACTTTTTTTAATACAAAAAACTAATTAGTGCTCTTAGAGCATCATTAGTTGATGTTATAATGTAGTTCTCCTGTGCATATTTATGTAGCACTCAAGATTAAATTTATGAGTTTTATCTGAATATGTGATGAAGGTCCATAAAAAAAAGTGATGGAGAAGGGAATTACCCAAAGCCACTGAATGACTAATTACTCACAAACAAGTCTCAATTCACCGAATTTTTTGCCCCGAAACTACATGTTTACAGATCCCAGACCTCTATTGACTTGAACCCTAGACCTCCCCCTTGGAAGCCGAAGAGTAAAAACAAATAGGCTAATTAGAGGCACATCTATCCATAAAATATAAGTCAAGCGAGACTCATTTCAAATAAAAATTAAGACATGTTAGATTCTTTAAAAGGATATTTTTTTTACAACAAAAGTAGAATTGTGCCCTCACTGACCCAATTTTCTGGCTACACCATTGCCATTAACCATGTATTAAAAAAAATTCACATGGTGTTCAAGGCATAGACTCAAAACTATACGTCTTTCTCTTAATTAAGACGGCATCGAAACCAGTCAAGTTCTATGAACTCTTGTATGGCCAGTCCATAAGGAGTTTTATTATGGTTTTAAGTAATTCAGCCCCTCTCGGATAAAAAAATAATAATAATTCAGCCCCTCCTAGTTGACGGTGGGATTGGTCTCCTATAATTAGTTGAAGTGTGCGTAAGCTACTCTTGATGTCCGAGTTATCTAAACAGAAAACAAAATTCGTCTAGATCTAACCTCTATTATGGAATACTAAATTGACCATTGCAGGGATACTTGTGGCAATAAAATTAATTTGGTTTATCGGGACACTCTTCATTGCCAAAAAAGAAAAGAAAAAGAAGAACATTTGTATTACACAGTGTGCACTAAAAGAGGGTAGAAAAGAGATGAGACAAGAGATCACTTACACCAGAAAAAGATCTTCAAGCGACCTGCAGTTTTTGAGAGAATAAATTATGTTCTCAAACAGAAAGCATCAGGTAATTTATTTAAAAAGTAGTTTCGTTTTGCTAATTTTTTAAGAAGTTTTAGTATTTTGCTAATCCTAATATGTTTACTTACCAAATCTTGGATAGGAACAAAATACATTTTATGAAGGATTTGTTTTTAAGGCCCCCTGCCGTGTGAAGGCCCCAAATTTTTATGTGTAGAACTCAAGTATACATGAGAGGCTTGTTGTCGATAGATGTTTACCTAACATCTCTCATTCCATATAGCCTCTAATTATTTAGTACTCCCTCCGTCCCATATTTCTTGTCCAGTTGCACTATTCACATCACTTTAAAAAATTGTTTATATTTTCAAATGTATAATGTTATATATATTCACTATGAATCTTGTTTGATAGCTCTTGATGAGTTCTATTAAACAAAGTTTTCAAAATTGTAAAAAACATTATAGATTGAAAGATATAAGCAATTAAAAAATGGCACACATGCCTATAAATTGACAACAAATATGGGACGGAGGGAGTAATAGATTAGTAACTTGTAACTACTACTACAACTTCTGTAGCATAGAAGAATTAAGGATTTGTTTGGATCTGGGAAGAATGGAAAAAAAAAAAAGAAAGAAGGAATGAGTTGGAAAAATTAAAGCGAAATAGAGAGAAAGGTTGAATTGGAATTTTCCCCTCTTTCTCAAGAACTAGACAAAGAAAAGGAAAATTTATAATTTCCTTTCCAAAATTCCAAAATTAAAGCGAAAAATAGAGAAAGGTTGAATTGGAATTTGGAATTTGGAATTTTCCCCTCTTTCTCAAGAGTTAGACAAAGAAAAGGAAAAAATTTAATTTCCTTTCCAGAATTCCAGAAGTTCCAAACAGAGCCTGAGGTAAGAAATGTTACCCACATAGAAAGGACTTGTCGGGCCCACCCCAATCGCAGTAGTTGTACTTCGAGCACGTGACATTGTAATTAGACCCAACGACG
The DNA here is from genome assembly GCA_016920895.1 of Vaccinium myrtillus. Taxonomy (NCBI): domain Eukaryota; kingdom Viridiplantae; phylum Streptophyta; class Magnoliopsida; order Ericales; family Ericaceae; genus Vaccinium; species Vaccinium myrtillus. The sequence continues at coordinate 23,598 of JADGMU010000772.1, read as the reverse complement.
CAATAGCCGCCACGTCCTTGGCATTGGCCACAGGGAAAGGACAGCCAGGAAAGCTCAAACCCAAACTCCAATCTGCTGAGGAAATCCGAGAAGGAAATGTTTGTTTCATTTTCAGCAGGTGGCAACCGCAACGTTGCCATTACTATCTCATCTATTTTGCACTGATCTGCCACATCCGAAGCTGTTAAGTTACTCCCGAACAGAAAGTAAGAATAGTGCCTCTCTTCCCCAGAGGAGAGCGAAGAAGAAGAAGAAGAAGCAGCAGCAACTTTTCCAATACAACTAGAAGCACTAGTTTTACTGTCCGTGTAGAACGGAGATTTTTTTACTGGCTTTTCGCAATCTACCCATAGTGCTACAGCCATGTTCCATGGGATTGGATCATAATTATAACCATAGTAGTAGCTGCTATAACCCGGATGTAAAGAGTATGGAGGTGTGGGGTCTGAATCAGAAAAATTGAAATCCGATAAGGAATAAAGAGGGAGGGAGGAGCAATTTCCATGTTGTAAGCCAACATCGACTAGTCGGATTGTATAGTTGTTGTAGTTGATTGCCTGGACGTAGTATTTTCCAGAGGAAAACAAGTTAAGTACAAGACGATTCTGCTCGCATTCCAGTTCGTAATTCTTGTCTCCGCAGTTTTCTGGGTCTCCTCTCACTCGAAAAGGGTCTTTGATAGGGATATTTCCACAAGAGGAGGAAGGTCGATCACAATCGGGACTTGTTTCAGCATGGCAATTGCCCAAAAACAGGGCAACAAGAAGAAGAAGACTATGGATTTTGTAGACATCGGAGAGAAGCCTTCTGCTAGACATTGAGAGAGAGAGAGAGAGAGAGGGAGAGAGAGTTTGTGTGTGGATGATCAGTATTGCAGTTTAAGAACCCCTGAGACTTCGGTTAACGCGCTTAAAGACTTGAGGTTTAGCTGTTTGCTTTCTCTTAATATCTCTAGTTCGAAACATTCATGTGGTATCAACTCTTTGGCTGTCATTTCATACAGAGTTTTTAATTGTATGACTTTAATTACGTTCTCCGTAAGTGGGTAGTGGCATTAGAACCCATAAATTAGTGGATGTTCGTATAAGCTGCTTGGACATCTTACTTATAAAAAATTACAGTTTAACATAGTTTCCTCTGACCATTTTAACACGGCTAACCATAGTCCCAAAAATGCGTAACGTTTGCTTCGCGTCAAAATTAGAGCAGTTGTTCTCTACTTTTTGTAAAAATATTTGGGGCCCAAAAGGGCAGTAGCTGGAAATTGTATAAATAGATAGTAGTAAAACGCCTTGACACATAAACTAGAGATATGAAAGAACTCCACATCAGTGAATCATCAACACCTAACAACAAAATGGCGATCTTCCTCTTGCTCTTATTCTTCTTCTTGATGCCCGCAAGGGTTAGACCCGGAGCACAGGATCGCGGTTTAGATGAGTGCATGCCCACTAGGTGCGGAGAAGAGGGCCCACTAATCCGGTTCCCGTTCTGGCTAAAGGATCATCAACCTGAGCGTTGTGGCTATCGGCCTGGCTTTGCTCTATCCTGCTCTCCTACCAATGAAACCCTGCTTGATAACCCATTTTCTGTCAAGGCAGTGGTCAAGTACATCGATTACTATTGTCAGTACATAACATACGAGTTCATCGGTGATTATGTTCCTCCTCAGAACAACTTAAGCTTAATATTCAACACCCCTCTCTTCATTCCCATCCAATGGTCATACCCCTCCCACAGTTGTCCCTCGGCCTCCAACTTAGAAAATCCTTATGATCTCTGTAAATACTACAAATTCAGTTGTCCCTCGGCCTCCTACTTACAAAATCCATATGATCTCTGTAAATCCCACAAATTCGGTTGTCCCTCGGCCTCCTACTCACAAAATCCATATGTCTGTCAATACCACATATTCAGTTGTCCCTCCTCCATAGACGCATACTATTTTCTCCAATGCCTCAGTCGTCCAGGTCACTATCTCTACTTGATAGATTCAGATTATTTGATCAGGCAAAACCTGTTCAATTGCACAAAGATGTATACCCTTCCATTAGTTCCATGTCTTAGTTGGGATTCAGGATACTCCGATCTTGATTGCTCGAGCGTCTGGTCAACCTGGTCCGAACCTAGTTGCAGGAAATGTGAAGAAAAAGACAACTACTGCAGATTGAGTGGTAGGAATAACAGCAACGACCACGAAACCGAATGCTTTGAGCCAACAAGTTGTAAGAGATGTACAGAAAGAGGCAAGCATTGCAGATTGATTAGTGGCTATAACAGTGAGAAGAATGATACCGAATGCTTTCACTATGCGTCTGACAATGATATCCCTACACTTCACAAGCCAAAGCCAGAGCCAGAGCCAGCAGAAGGTACTTCTCATCATCTCATCTTTTAGAAGAACAGGAAGAATAGTTACTTCAAGTTTCCTCGTGCTTTCATTTACTATTTGCCTTTTCAATTACATAAAGAACTCAAAATAAACTTCTTCAAGTGGGGTTTAGTTGTTTAAAGCTATTACATTTGTAACTAAGGCGTATGCCAAAGTATTCACCTCCGCGGTTATTGACATAATGACATCAGAGAGCTCGGTTCTTGGTATTGATTTTATTATATGAAATTATGAATTCTGTTGTGATAAATTGACTGGCGTTTTCTATATTATTTTATACAGGTGAAAAGAAAATACTACTTGTTAAAGGTGAGTTGTCTTTCGTTTTTCTCCCATCTTTTTTTCTCTGCATTCCCTTGCTAATTTGGTTGTTTAAACATGCAGGTCTGATCCCACCTGGCATTTTTCTTCTTGTTGTACTTGTCATAGTTACATATTTTGCCCGCAGATCAAACAAATTAAAGAAAGAGGATCAAGTAAAGGTTGAAAGATTTTTAGAGAATTATAGAGCTCTCAAGCCTACAAGGTACACATATGCCGAGATAAAGAAAATTACTCATAATTTCAAGGACAAACTAGGCCAGGGAGGTTATGGAACAGTTTTCAAGGGAGAGCTCTCCAATGATGTTCCTATTGCAGCCAAGATCCTCGACAACTTCACAGGAAATGGCGACGACTTCATCAACGAAGTGGGAACGATAGGCACGATCCACCACATCAATGTGGTTCGCTTGGTCGGATATTGTGCTGATGGGTATAAAAAGGCTCTTGTTTATGAGTACTTACCGAATGATTCTCTAGAGAAGTTCATATCATGTGAACAAAAAAAAGCTTCACTTGGTTGGGAGAAGCTCCAAGATATTGCTCTAGGCATAGCCAAAGGAATTCAATATCTTCACCAAGGGTGTGATCAAAGAATCCTTCATTTTGATATTAAGCCTCATAACATCCTATTGGACAAAAATTTCATTCCAAAAGTCTCTGATTTTGGGCTAGCCAAGTTGTGCTCAAAAGAACAAAGTGTTGTATCCATGACAGCTGCTAGGGGAACCGTGGGATATATTGCACCGGAAGTTTTCTCGAGGAACTTCGGCAACGTGTCACACAAGTCAGATGTCTATAGTTTTGGAATGTTATTGCTTGAAATGGTTGGAGGGAGGAAGAAAAATATTGATGTTCATAAAGCAGACAATAGCGTGGAAGTTTACTTTCCCGAATGGATTTATAATCGTTTAAATCGCGAAGAATTACATAACAATGAAGTTGAGGAAGGGGGAGATGCCAAGATTGTTAAGAAGCTAACAATCGTAGGACTTTGGTGCATCCAGTGGTACCCAGGAGACCGGCCCTCAATGAAAACAGTGGTTCAAATGCTTGAGGGAGATGGAGAGACTTTGGCCATGCCCCCGAATCCCTTTTCTACCACTAATCGGTCGACTACAAGGGGAAAGATGGGGGAAAGGCCTTTTAGCAGTATGTTAGAGATCATTTCTGAATCCGATTGAGTCAAATGCATTGTCTTTTGTTTGTGAATATTGTGATAGAAGACCGTAATCATCTATTGTTGTAGCCTTATGCTAATACTATTTGTGAGCAATAGAATAAACTCAGCTAGCTAGAATTGCTTTTTTGGACTTTCTAAGAGAGTCAAGCCATTCAATGGTGTATGTATAGTTTTGCTTTGTTGGTTAATTGTGCTTTGTTTTTTTGTTTCTGCAATTTAATTGAGAGCTATAAGATGGATGCAGTAGCAAATACAGCTCTAGGACTCAAATTCAGATATTACTTGCCAGTAAAGCGCTTCAACCATTAGGTCTTTCACTTTTTCATCGTATTCAATCTAACGTAGAAGGATACAAGTTCGCATATTATACTTTGTCATGGAAGTATTTTTGTTGAATTGCTCAATGTATTTGTCCTGCAATAGATGACTGGAAAGTTAGAATTCTCGATTATAGAGAAGCGGCACTCAGAAAAACTCCAACCTTCAGATTTTAATGTTACCTATTTTGGAGGACCATGGTTGGTTTTCAAAGGATTGTGTTCAAAGTTGATACGGAATTCATAAATTACTTGGAAATTTAAGGGATATTGAATGTACAAACCAAATCCACTCTAGCATAAAATTGTGTGTGCCTCCTAAAATTATTGCAACACAATAAAAAATATTTAGCCTACGAAATGACCTTGTCATTTCGTGCAACTTGCTTGGCTTTCAATGAAACACACATGATCACACGCCCTTTTTCTTTTCTTATCTTTTCTGCATGATTTGTCATTTGTGTGCATGTAAAATTTCCAAAGTAATTTTGTAGGTAGTCTAACACTTTTACCACAAATGTTTCTAAGTTTGGTTACAACATAATTTATAATTCACCAGTCGAATAAAAATATTCATCCGCTTATACTAGATTCCCAAATTTGTAGTACTATAGAGACGCAGCTCAAAAGGGAGGAGGTTGCACGTTCCACGCCGGGGTCCAAAAGAAAGAAAAACTATTTTTGTATTATAAGAGCAATGTTATTCTTCAAAAGGCTTGTATTATTTTTGGTACTAAACATAGTAATGAGTGATTAAACGATCAAAGTTTATAATTTTTGGGTATTAAGTATATTGATGGATAATTAACCTCCGAAAATGTATATTTTTTTGGGCATTAGAAATAATTAATCTTAAAATAGTTGTAGCTTTTTTTATACTAATTACTCCCTTCATCCTTAAGATAATCTACTGTCACAATATTAAAGAATTAATTGAGATTTTTATCCAAAAGTTGCACGTCGTTTTATAATAGATTGTCTTTGTGGTGCAAAGGCAGAGAGAATATTGAATTTTGAATGCCACCTTCGAATCAGAATCATAGCTCCGTCCCTGACTATATAAGTTAAACTTTTGTATCTAATCTGCATGGTCCTTAATTAAACTGCAAACACCCCTATGACATGTAAAGCACGAATTTTTTAGCCTAACAAAGATTTTCATTACAATGATAATATAGGCCTTTTCTCATTTGAAAAGATTTGCAATTTGTTAGAACATAACTTCCACGAAGTAACAAAAATTTCTTTTTGTTGATATTTCAAGGTGTACACAAGCATCTTGACCAATACATGGAGACCAAAGTAAGAAGTAGCAATGACTTTAGCATGGTGAAACGAGTGCTGGATAGTATCAATTTTGGAGAGGGAAAGTGGGACACTAATAGTTAGAAAAATCTTGTAACGAATGGTCATTCTACTAGGACTCCATAAAGCGAAAAAGAATAAAGGTTGTGTTTGGTTGATAATTTTGAGATGTGAAGTGAACAAAGTGAAAGTCACCGGTCGATATCAGAGAATAGATGAGAAGAGTCTTTGCCTCGTCTTTCCCTGTTGGTTCCATTGCTATAACAAAGGGACAGCACCACGGATACAACTATTTCGGCTCCAACTTTTTATAACCTTCTCACATATATGTGAGCTGCAAATTTGTTTATGGGTGTAGACCCTACATGTATGTAAGGAGTTGTAAATAGTTGGAGCCGAAATAGTTGTACGAGAAATATTTTTGAAAACAAAGTGAGCTTGGCTCATTCAAAAATCTTGCGATCACTATATATATTTCTGCTACAGCTGTATTCCATAAAACAAGGCAAAGACTTGGAAAAGTCATTTGTCATTGTCACAGTATAGAGGTGGAGAATCTTCTCCTCTTTCCTTCCCTGTTTTTTGTTTTCTAATATGGAAAATGAATTTGCCCTAAAAAAACAGAAAAATTAAGAAAAATCCTAAAGTCAGCCGGCTAGACTATCGATAAGGTTTGAAAAAGTATATTAAAATATATGAAGTGTGTAAAAATATATTAAAAAGAGTGAAATTTACATTGGAGTGCGTGTGATTTTTTGTCTAATTCTTTGTTTATTGTCAGCTTGGCGAGGAACCTAACTCATTCAAAAAATCTTGCAATTAATGTATGGCCATAATTCCAAAGAAGCCATACAGGACTTGGTAAAGTAATGTGTTATTCGGATAAAAAAAAAGTCGTCATCCTTATCAGAGAATTGAACCCGGCCGGTAGAAAATCTTGCAATGAAACTCGATAAAGTAGCACGGGTGCTATCAAGGGCGGATCTTAGGCTTACCTTAGGTGGGCTATAGCCCAGGTGGAGTTTAAAAAAACAGGAAAAAAAACAAAATTTTATATGTAAAATTTTATCCTACTAAATTTTAGCCCACCTCATAGTGTGGTCAGCCCAGGGTAGATTTGTGTCCTAGATCCGCCATTGGGTGCTATATATGCAATCTGAATGGTTAAATATTGCACAATCGAGATGATATCTGAACCATTGAATTGCCGAGGGGACGGCTGGGATTGCACACCACGCGTGTTGCGCACCCCCTGCGAAGCACCAACCCCAAAACCCTTGCGGTTAATTACTCCCTCCCTCCATATTTATTGGTCTATATTTTAAATTCGTGTTTTTTTTTGTGTTATTTTCGATTGCTTATGTCAATTAATTTGTATTAGTCTTTATGATTTGCAAACTTTGTATTATATAAAGAATTGAGATTTATCAAACAAGATTTATATTACATATTTTTTGAGATTCATATTGAAAGGTATAAGCAATTAAAAATGATACAAAATTCATCTATGTTAGAGCTCATTTCTGAATCCGATTGAGTCAAATGCATTGTCTTTTGTTTGAGAATATTGTGATAGAAGACTGTAATCATCTATTGTTGTAGCCTTATGCTAATACTATTTGAGAGCAATAATAAATTCAGCTAGAATTGCTTTTTTGGAGTTTCTAAGAGAGTCAAGCCATTCAATGGTGTATGTATAGTTTTGCTTTGTTGGCTAATTGTCCTTTGCTTTGTTGTGGTTCTCGTCATAGCTACATATTTTGCCCGCAGATCAAACAGATTAAAGAAAGAGGATCAAGTAAAGGTTGAAAGATTTTTAGAGAATTACAGAGCTCTCAAGCCTACAAGGTACACATATGCTGAGATAAAGAAAATTACTCAAAATTTCAAGGACAAACTAGGCCAAGGAGGTTATGGAACAGTTTTCAAGGGAGAGCTCTCCAATGATGTTCCTATTGCAGCCAAGATCCTCGACAACTTCACAGGAAATGGCGACGACTTCATCAACGAAGTGGGAACGATAGGCACGATCCACCACATCAATGTGGTTCGCTTGGTCGGATACTGTGCTGATGGGTATAAAAAGGCTCTTGTTTATGAGTACTTACCGAACGATTCTCTAGAGAAGTTCATATCATGTGAACAAAAAAAAGCTTCACTTGGTTGGGAGAAGCTCCAAGATATTACTCTAGGCATAGCCAAAGGAATTCAATATCTTCACCAAGGGTGTGATCAAAGAATCCTTCATTTTGATATTAAGCCTCATAACATCCTACTAGACAAAAATTTCATTCCAAAAGTCTCTGATTTTGGGCTAGCCAAGTTGTGCTCAAAAGAACAAAGTGTTGTATCCATGACAGCTGCTAGGGGAACCGTGGGATATATTGCACCGGAAGTTTTCTCGAGGAACTTGACAACGTGTCACACAAGTCAGATGTCTATAGTTTTGGAATGTTATTGCTTGAAATGGTTGGAGGGAGGAAGAAGAATATTGATGTTCATAAAGCAGACAATAGCGAGGAAGTTTACTTTCCCGAATGGATTTATAATCGTTTAAATCGCGAAGAATTAAATAACAATGAAGTTGAGGAAGGGGGAGATGCCAAGATTGTTAAGAAGCTAACAATCATAGGACTTTGGTGCATCCAGTGGTACCCAGGAGACCGGCCCTCAATGAAAACAGTGGTTCAAATGCTTGAGGGAGATGGAGAAACTTTGGCCATGCCCCCGAATCCCTTTTCTACCACCAATCGGTCGACCACAAGGGGAAAGATGGGGTAAAGGCCTTTTAGCAGTATGTTAGAGATCATTTCTGAATCCGATTGAGTCAAATGCATTGTCTTTTGTTTGTGAATATTGTGATAGAAGACCGTAATCATCTATTGTTGTAGCCTTATGCTAATACTATTTGTGAGCAATAGAATAAACTCAGCTAGAATTGCTTTTTTGGAGTTTCTGAGAGAGTCAAGCCATTCAATGGTGTATGTATAGTTTTGCTTTGTTGGTTAATTATGCTTTGCTCTGTTTTGTTTTTGCAATTTAATTAAGAGCTATAAGATGGATGAAGCAGCAAATACAGCTCTAAGGCTCAAAACTCATATACTACTTGCCAATACAGCGCCTCAACAATTAGGTCTTTCACTTTTTCATCTTATTCAATATAACATAGAAGGCTAGAAGCTCACATATTACACTTCGTCATAGAAGTATTTTTGTTGAATCGCTCAATGTATTTGTCCTGCAACAGATGACTGGAAAATTAGAATACTAAATTATGGAGAAGCAGCACTTAGGAAAACTCCAACATGTTTAACTAATTTCAGATTTGAAAAATGGACTTGCTTTTGAAACTGAAAATGTTACCCATTTTGAAGGGCAAGAGTTGGTTTCCAAAGGAGTGTGTTCAAAGTCGTGATGGAATTCACACATTACTTATAAATTTAAGGGAAATTGAATGTACAAACCAAATCCACTCTATCATAAAATTGTGTATGACTCCTAAAATTATTGCAACATAACCGAGAATATTTGACCATTCAAGTGACCTTGTCATTTCGTGCGACTTGCTTGGCTTTCAATCAAACACAGAAGATCAAGAAGGGTGCAACCACATCACACGCCCTTCTTCTTTCTTCTTCTATTTTTTTTCCCCTTGCATGATTGGTCATTTGTGTGTTTGTTTAAAATTTCAAAAGTAATTTTATAGGTTTTCTAACACTTTTGGGCTATCAGTTATTTCAAAGGTCATTTTCGGCTTTTCCTACAAATGTTTCATAGTTTTATTACAACTTAATTTATAATTCTCAAGTCCGAATAAAAATACTCTTCCCCTTATATTAGATTCCCAAATTTATTGTACTATAGAAATGCAGCTCAAGAAGCGGAGGTGGCACATTCCACCCTCGGGTTCAGAGAAAAGAAAATTATTTGTGTTGGTAAGAGCAATGTTATTCTTTAAAACGCTTGTAATATTTTTAGTAGTAAACATTTTAATGAGCGATTAATAGATGAAAGTATATAGGAGTAATTTTTTAATGTTAACTACGTTGATGGATAATTAACCTATGAAAATGTGTATTCTTTCAGGCATTAGAAATAATTAATTTTAGAACACTTATGTACCTTTCTTTGATACTACTCCCTTTGTCCTAAAAGATAATCTACTGTCACAAAACCTATAATTTTCAGATACAAAAATAAGCACTTCCGTGGATGATTTCTTACATTTATTGACACAACATTAAAGAACTAATTGATATTTTTATCAAAAAATTGTACGTCGTTTTATAATGGACAATCTTAATTTGTGGAATGAAGAGAAGGAGAATATTGATTTTTGAATACCACATCCGAATCACAATAATGGCTCCGTCCTTGACTATACAAGTTAAACTTTTGTCTCTAATCCGAAATGTGCTTGATTAAACAGTTACTGGAAACACCCCTATCACATGTAAAGGATGAATTTTTTAGCCAAACTAAGTTTTTCATCACAATGATAATAGAGGCGTTTTCTCATTTGAAAAGGTTTGCAATTTGTTAGAACATAACTTTTACGAAGAAACAATAATTTCTTTTAATTTTTTTATTTATTTAATTTTTTGCCTTTTTTTTTTTTTTTTTTTAGGTAGTTTTGTGGCCAGTGGTTTTAGGGCCGGCGGTTTTGTGTGCATCTGATTTTTTGGCCGGAAGTTTTTTATATAATAATATTTTTTTCCTATGTCTCCAAAAAAATTTTTTTTTTTTGTTGTTGATATCTCAGGGTGGTACATAAGCATATTGACTAATACTTTATTTATATATATGTAGAGACCAAAATAAGAAGTACTCCCTCCGTCCGGATTTGTTGGTCCGTTTTGGGGATTTCAACTTTTTTTCCATTACCTTTTGAGTGTGTTAATTTCCTATTTTAACCTCAATCCCTCCATTTAATACTCCATCCTTTCTAATTTGATAATCCACTGCGAAACTACGTGCAATTTTCAAACTAAAAAATAATGTAGTTACAAAAAAAAAAATTATCAGTATGAATCTTATTTGATAGATCTCATTGAGAACTTTAATACGGTGCAAAAATTTTTTAAAAATGTAAACACATTATTTTTAAAAAAAAATAGTTTTTGAGTTGTTATTTTAAGTTTTAGAAAAGAGGCAATAAAGTAAAATTTTCATACTTTATCCTTTGACTTTTGAAAATGGACAAACATTTTAGGACTTGAAAAAGTATGTTTGTGGACTAACAAATCCGGACGGAGGGAGTAACAATGAGTTAGCAAGGTGACACGTACGAGTCTTCCCTTAAAGAGAGACTTCATAAAGCGAAAAAGACTTGAAAACAATGTAGGCCTTGTTCGTTTTGATTTTCAAGATTTGGTTTTCTCAATTATTATCGCTATTTTTAAATATTATTTTATTTTTCTCTCTATCTCTCTTCAATCATTAATACCTATTTTTTAATTATTATCTCTATTTCTCCCTCTAATCATTACAAAAACCAAAACTCAAAACTCAAACCAAACACAACCTGTGAGAAGAGTCTTTCCTCGTCTTTCCGTGTTGGTTCCATTGCGATTGCGATATACCAATGTGAGTTTGATCACTCATGGCTATGTTCCTTGTACTCCATAAAGCAAGCCAAGGTTTGGAAAAGTCATTTGTCATTGTGGTAGAATAAACAGGAAGAATCATCTCTTATCTTTCTGTCCCTGTTTTGTGTTTTCTAATAAGAAAAATGCTAAAATCATCCCTGGGTTACCATTAAGGTTTGAAAAAGTGTAATGAGTACATGTGTGAAAAATTATATGAAGTGTGTAAAAATGTATTAAAAAATATAAAATTGTTTTACGGGCATAATTTAACCCGACCATCCCAATCACAAATGAAGAAAATCATTGTATAACTTGTACTTCCTTCGTTATTTTTTAAGTGTATTGCTTCGTAAATCCAACTTATTAAAAAAAACATCATCATTACTCATTTCACATTGAACTTTTACCTTTACTTTTCACATTTTACATTCTCCACTTTTACCCATTAACTACTTACCTATTAATTTTTCAAAAGAGCAAAACTATATAATTGTACAAACTTTTAACTATCAACTTTTCAGAACACACATTTATCAAGAGAAAATCCAACAATTAAAAAGGGACGGATAGAATTTGAAACCTGTAATGCAAACACAAAATAGATAGAAAATGCAGAAATTCATTTGATTGGATGAAGAAGGGTATTGTCGTATAATCAGCGTAAATACAAAACCCAAAATCTACATAAGTTAGTAATTATTAGGAAGCTTCATATCCACCTAGAAGGGTGTTTAGTCGCTCAAAGGAAAGAGCAAGACCTCGGTGATGCGACCCAGTAGATTTTACGGTTGGACTTGATAGCATATCGGCCGTGTAATTTGCATATGTTTTTTGTTAACTGAAATTACACCGTTTCATTTTCGGGTGATTAATCCGTATCCCTAGATTGCCCAATAATTATTTTTTGCAACCAATGCAGTACAAAAACTGACACGATCAGTTTGGGACCTCATCAAGTACCAGAAGACTCTGCAAAGTAAATATTGTGGGCCTTAAATCAGGGACAATAATTTGTGGTGTTTGGCAAAAAAAAATTTTAAAAAAAAATTTTGAATTTTTTTTTTGTATTGGCTTTATTAATTTTTTTTTTATATTTGTTAGTTTTGCGTAAGGTTTTCATGGTTTATTGATTTGTCCCGATGAGACGAATCCAAAAACTATAAAATTAAGGTCGAAACTAATTTTTTTTAATAAAGCCAAAATAATCCAATAAACTGGTTTATTTTGGTTTATTTTCAGCTTTATTAAAAAATATTAGTTTTGACATAATTTTATATTTTTTGGATTCGTCTCGTCGAGACAAATCAATAAATCAGGAAAACTTGACGCAAAACTAACAAATGTAAAAAAAAATTTGAATAAAGACAACCAAAAAACAAGTTTTCACCTTTTTTTGCCAAAGCACGACTTCGTATCAGTCAGGTTGAGAAGCGTGTTTACTCATTCAACAGTCTTTAGGAACGTTCGTTGGCATGTTTGTCAAATGGGTTATTTCCACTTCTTTTCGCTATCAATCGCAACTTAATGAACCCTTTTCCTTGCAATTTCTTCCCTATTTTGCATTTGATTGGTCATTTGTGTGTGTGTAAAATTTCCAAAGTAAGTTTGTAGGTAGTCTAACACTTTTACCACAAATGTATCTAAGTTCAGTTACAACGGTTGTGTTTGGTTAGATAGCTTAGTTTAGTTTTGATGATGTCATAAGGTGTAACGAGTGGAGAGAGATAGAGAGAGAAATGAGGAAAATGATGATGTCATCAAAACTAAAATTAAAACTAAACTAGAAAACGAACAGGGCAATATAATTTATAATTCACCAGTCGAATAAAAATATTCATCCGCTTATACTAGATTCCCAAATTTGTAGTACTATAGAGACGCAGCTCAAGAGGGAGGAGGTGGCACGTTCCACCCTCGGGTCCAAAAAAAAGGAAAACTATTTTTGTATTATAAGAGCAATGTTAAAGATATTAATGAGTGATTAAACGATGAATGTATATAATTTTTGGGTATGAAGTATGTTGATGGATAATTAACCTACGAAAATGTATATTATTTTGGGCATTAGAAATAATTAATCTTAAAACAGTTGTACCTTTTTTATACTAATTACTCCCTTCGCCCTTAAGATAATCTACTGTCACAAAACCTTCAATTTTTTGGATAAAACATTAAACCACTTCTCCGCATGATTTCTTACATTTATTGACATAATATTAAAGAATTAATTGAGATTTTATCCAAAAATTGCAGGTTGTTTTATAATAGATTGTCTTTGTGGTGCAAAGGCAGAGAGAATATTGAATTTTGAATGCCAACTCCAAATCAGAATCATGGCTCCGTCCCTGACTATATATATAAGTTAAACTTTTGTCTCTTATCTGCATTGTCCTTAATTAAACTGCAAACACCCCTATGACATGTAAAGCACGAATTTTTTAGCCTAAAAAAGTTTTTCATTACAATGATAATATAGGCTTTTTCTCATTTGAAAAGATTAGCAATTTGTTAGAACATAACTTCCACGAAGTAACAAAAATTTCTTTTTGTTGATATTTCATGGTATACACATGCATCTTGACCAATACATGGAGACCAAAGTAAGAAGTAGCAATAACTTTAGCATGGTGAAACGACAGTGCTAGATAGTATCAATTTCAGAGAGAGAAAGTGGGACACTTATAGTTAGAAAAATCTTGTAATGAATGGCCATTCTACTAGGACTCCCAAAAGCGAAAAAGACTAAAGTAACCAGTCGATATTAGAGAATAGATGAGAAGAGTCTTTGCCTCGTCTTTCCATGTTGGTTCCATTGTTATAACAAAGGGACAATACTACAGATACAACTATTTCGGCTCCAACTTTTTATAACTTCCTCACATATATGTGACCCGCAGAGACAATTACGGTTGTAGACCCCACGTGTATGTAAGGAGTTGTAAATAGTTGGAGCTGAAATGGTTGTATAAGAAATATTTTTGAAAACAAAGTGAGCTTGGCTCATTCAAAAAATCTTGCGATCACTCATGGCCATATATATTCCTGGTACAATTGTACTCCATAAAACAAGGCAAAGACTTGGAAAAGTCATTTGTCATTGTCACAGTATAGACGTGGAGAATCTTCTCTTCTCTTTCCTTCCCTTTTTTTGTTTTCTAATAAGGAAAATGAATTTGCCCTTAAAAAACAGAAAAATTAAGAAAAATCCTAAAATCAGCCTGCTAAACTATTGTTAAGGTTTGAAAAAGTATATTAAAATGCGTGAAAAATATATGAAAGCGTGTAAAAATATACTCCCTCCGTCGTCCCAAATTGTTAATCTTTTTTTCCTTTTTTGACTACCCAAAACATATGGTCATTTTAAAAAATTAACAAAGAAAAATGTGTACTTCTTTCCTTTTTTGGTATTTTTCATATAAAGTTGGATTCCCAAAGTAGGAACAACAATTTGGGACGGAGGGAGTATTAGAAAGAGTGAAATTTACATTGGAGGGCGTATGATTTTTGTCTAATTCTTTGTTTATTAATGTCAGCTTGTCTAGGAACCTTACCAACTCATTCAAAAAATCTTGCAATCAACGTATGGCCATAATTCCAAAGAAGCCATACAGGACTTGGTAAAGTCATGTGTCATTCGGCTAATAAAAAAACAGTCATGTGTCATTATCAAAGAATTGAACCCGGCCGTTAGAAAATCTTGCAATGAGACTTCATAAAGTAGCACCCGTGCCATGCAATCTGAATCGTCCGTAGGGCAATCCAATGGCCAGATTTCATCTTGCAATGAACGGTCAGATATTGCACATTCAAGATGAGATCTGAACCATTGAATTGTCGAGGGGACAGCTCAGATTGAACAGCACACGTGTTTTTTTTTTTTTATCGCAAAAGGGGTGATATATTAAAAACTCGATAAGGGTACATCGAGGGCAAAGAGATCAACGGAAAATTGAACAGCACACGTGTTGCGCACCCCCTGCGCAGCACCAACCCCAAACCCCTGGCGGTTAATTACTCCCTCTGTCCACATTTATTGGTCCCATATTTTAAATTCGTATTATTTTTTATTGCTTATGTCAATTTATTTGTATTAGTCTTTATGATTTTGCAAACGTTGTATTATATAACTAATTAAGATCTATCAAACAAAATTCATATTGCAATTTTTTGAGATTCATATTCAAAGGTATAAGCAATTAAAAATGACACAAAATTTAAAAATGGACCAACAAATGTGAACATTACACCTTAATCATTACATGATTATGTATGACTCAAACAGTCACACGGCCCTCCATAGAAAAACGGGGAGTTATGCTCTTCATAAACTTTTCAGATCCTCTGTAAAAACACACATGGTTTAACTTTATAGCTGTTTTGTATTTTGGGATGGTTCTACAAGAATAATAGATAAAGATTACATTAAAAAAATTAAAAAGATCATAATTTTAAGGAAAACGTGATAAAGAAATATGGGATGAATTTTAATCGCACTTTGCTAATAAAATTGTGATAATTAGTATGTTTTATCACGGTTTTCATAGAATTATGATTGTAATTATATATTTTAAGCACATTTTGTTTGAAAACGTGATAAAATGTAGTGCTTATTTAAATATGTTTTGCTAGAAGAGTGATCGAATCAATTTTGTTTGTTTTAACCACGCTTCGTTCACAGATGTGATAAACACAATCACGTATTTTAATCACGTTTTGTTCGTAAATGTGATAAATTTAGTGCTTATGTTAACTATATTTTGTTAGAAGTGTGATATAATCTATTTTGTTTGTTTTAACCACACTACCTTTAACAAGCGTGATGAATACAATCATGTATTTTATCACATTTTGTCTTTTTTTTAATAGGAAAAAATATTTATTAGTCTTTGGAAATAAATTACAAATATTAAAAGGATCCTAGGCATGAGGCATCAGGACAGAGAAAGAGCCGGCCACAAAAGGCACCTCTCATTCTGATAAACACCTGACACTAGGAACCAAAGGGAAAATAACAACCTGAGGCTGGAAAGAAGCCAACCAAAACCCCTAACAGGAAAAAAAGCCCCATTTGATTTATTAATCACATTTTGTCTGCAAACGTGATAAAATATAGTGCTTATTTTAATTATGTTTTGCCATTTGAAAAACGTGGTAAAGTAAAGTCTTTCATAACAATGATAAATTAAACAGGCCTTTTTTCATTCCAAAAAGTTTGCAATTTTTAAGAACATAATTTCCACAAAGTAACGATAATTTAATTGGTTTGTTGATGACTGAGGGTCTATGCACCTTGACAAATACTATGAAACCATAATAAGATTCGAAGTAACAATGATTTCGCAAGGTAACACCACAGTGTTATTAATTTTGCTTTTAGTCTTCTCTTATTCGTCAAACCTTTCTTTCAGTATAATCATATCAGTCTTTACCCTGTTTGAGAAATCTTTTCAATCAATGTGAGCTTGACTTTAATAGAAAAATCTTTACACTAGGACTCCATAAAACAAAAAAGACTTTGAAAAATCACCGGTCATTATCAGAGAAGAGTCTTTGCCTCATCTTTAAGTGTTGGTTCCGTTGCAATATCATTGTCAGCTTGGCTGGTTCGAAAAATCTTGGGGTCACTTATGGCATATTCTTTGTACTCCACAAGGCAAGCCAAAAGCCATTTTGTCATTATCAAAGAATAGACAAGAAAAGTCTTTCCCTCATCTTTCCATCTCTGTTTTGTGTTTTATCAGAGAATAGTCTTTGCCTCATCTTTCCGTATTGGTTCCGTTGCGATGTCATTGTCAGCTTGGCTGGTTCAAAAAATCTTGCGATCACTTATGGCATATTCTTTGTACTCCACAAAGCAAGCCAAGAGCCATTTTGTCATTATCAAAGAATAGACAAGAAAAGTCTTTCCCTCATCTTCCATCTCTGTTTTGTGTTTTATCAGAGAATAGTCTTTGCCTCATCTTTCCGTGTTGGTTCCGTTGGATATCATTGTCAGCTTGGCTGGTTCAAAAAATCTTGCGATCACGTAAGGCATATTCTTTGTACTCCACAAAGCAAGCCAAGAGCCATTTTGTCATTATCAAAGAATAGGCAAGAAAAGTCTTTCCCACATCTTTCCATCTCCGTTTCGTGTTTTATCAGAGAATAGTCTTTGCCTCATCTTTCCGTGTTGGTTCCCTTGTGATATCATTGTCAGCTTGGCTGGTTCAAAAAATCTTGCATGCAATCGCTTATGGCATATTCTTTGTACTCCATAAAGCAAGCCAAGAGCCATTTTGTCATTATCAAAGAATAGACAAGAAGAGTTTTTCCCTCATCTTTCCATCTCCATTTTGTGTTTTATAGTAAGGTGGGCCTGAGTCATTCAAAAAATCTTGCAATCACGGATGACCTTATGATCCTATGATGCCCTGACTTGGGAAAGTCACGTGTCATTATCAGAGAATATAGAACCAGTAGAAAAATCTTGCAATGAAGTACTCCATAAAGTAGCGTAGACTTGGCAAAGTCACTTGCAATTAATTATTAGCGAATTTCATCTCCATCTCCATAGAGTTTAGTGTATAACTTGGAACTTGCCTCACGGAATAATCTTACAGCTGAGTATTTATTTACTACTATGATTTTAATATTACTATATTAAATTTTTTCTGAAATTTATAAATGACTCCATTTGAATTGGATGGCAACACCACACTGGATAACGGACAGGATGGTATGGGTTAGTAGTATAGTTGAGCATCTCCTCCATATTTTTTTATCACGTTTTTCATAGAACTGTGATTGTAATTATATATTTTAATCACATTTTGTTTGAAAACGTGATATATGAAGTGCTTATTTAAATATGCTTTGTTAAAAGCGTGATCGAATCAATTTTGTTTGTTTTAACCACGCTTCCTTCACAGACGTAGTAAATACAATCACGTATTTTAATCACATTTTCTTTGTAAACTCGATAAATTTTTAGTGCTTATTTTAACTACATTTTGTTAGAAGCGTGGGATAATCTATTTTGTTTGTTTTAACCACACTTCCTTAACAGGCGTGATGAATACAATCATGTCTTCTTCTTTTTTTTATCCCATTTTGTCTGTAAACGTGATAAAATATAGTGCTTGTTTTAATTATGTTTTCTCATTTGAAAAACGTGATAAAATAAAGTCTTTCATGACAATGATAAACTAAACAAGCCTTTTCTCATTTCAAAAAGTTTGCAATTTGTAAGAACATATTTTCCACGAAGTAACGATAATTTAATTGGTTTTCTTGATGACTGAGGGTCTATGTAATACTAGGAAACCATAATGAGAAGTAACAATGATTTAGCAAGGTTATTAATTCTGCTATGTTAGTGTTATTAATTTTGCTACGAGTCTTCTCTTATTCGTCCATCCGTTATTTTGGTATAATCGTACTTGTCTTTACCTTGTTAGAAAAATCTTTTCAATCAATGTGAGCTTGACGTTAATAGAAAAATCTTCCAATCAATGGCCATGCCACTAGGACTCCATAAAACGAAAAAGACCTCAAAAAATCACCAGTCATTATCAGAGAATAGATGAGAAGAATCTTTGCCTCATCTTTCCGTGTTGGTTCCGGTGCGTTATCATTGTGAGCTTGGTTGGTTCAAAAAATCTTGTGATCACTCATGGCATGTTCTTTGTACTCCATAAAGCAAGCCAAGACTTGGAAAAGCCATCTGTCATTATCAAATAATAGGCAAGAAGAGTCTTTCCCTCATTTTTCCATCTCCGTTTTGTGTTTTCTAGTAAGGTGGGCCTGAGTCATTCAAAAAATCTTGCAATCACGGATGGCCTTATTCCTAAGATGCCCTAACTTGTGAAAGTCACGTGTTATTATCAGAGAATATTATAGACCGCTAGAAAAATCTTGCAATGAAACTCCATAAAGTAGCGTAGACTTGGCAAAGTCACTTGCAATTAATTATTAGCGAATTTCATCTCCATCTCCATAGCTTGGAACTTGCCTCACAGAAAAATCTTGTTGCTGAGTATTTATTTACTACTATGAATATGGCACTTCGACACCTTAATCATTACATGATTTTTGTAATACCATATTAAATTTTTCCGAAATTTATAAATGACTCCATTTGAATTGACGGCGACACCACATTGGATAAAGGACAGGATGGTATGGGTTAGCAGTATAGTTGAGCATCTCCTCCATGAGGAATCAAATTCCGGACCTATCCCTTAGAAGGAAGAGCAACGAACGAACCACACTCTCCTAGAAATTAAGGCTTTAGCATACACGATTAAAAGAAGAAAAAAAAAAACAAAACAAAAGGACCACTCGTGCCTCTATTCTCTTCAACCGCTCCGAGCCTTTATTCACTTCTATTCAATCTTTGTCGGTGTCACCACTCACCAGTCAGCCTTGGTAAATATTATCTTGTTTCGATCAATCTTATTTACATTTTCAATAGTTTATTGAAACTCTAATTTAATTGCAAATGCTTTTCTAGGTTTTGGTTTGTTGTTGATGTAGAAAGAGCTTTTTCGGGCTTTGAAATATGTGAAGATCAGATTGTTCAATTGAATGAGAGATCAGTAGTTGAATGATAGCTTAGTCGCTTATATTGAAAATGAAGTATTTTATGCTATCGGCATAGAGACTATGATGCAACGATTCAAAAACATGAAACTGCGTTGAATACTTGAATGGAATTCGAGAACTGAAAAAAAAAATGCAATCATCAATGGGTCGGAAAGAAAATTCCACAGCAAAATTCCTATCTTCAAGGTCTCCCAAACTTTGCTACAGCTAAATTTTTAGGAAATTATATGACAAGGTAATTTATTGGGGTTGTAAATTTATTCGGTTTGTGGAGGTGACCGGGATCGCATCCACGACGCGGTAATGGGTGAAGATGAGGGTGGTGACATACCATTGATGTCCTTCATTTTAACGGACATCATGGACGGTGTTACGGGTTGGGACTAAATCGACACACATTTTAAATATTGAAGACGAAATTGGACAAATTTTAGATTGAGGACGAAACTGGTCACTCCTATTACATTGGGGACTAAAAAAGTAAATAAGCCGTCCATGCTCCTAAAAGTCCATAAAGCAGAAAAGAATGGGCGCGTCACATGTCATTATCAGAGAATGGAACTCGTTAGAAAAATCTTGCAATTTCAGACTCCAAAGAGCAAACATAGACTTGGATTCTACTGGGAACCTCGGTGCCTGTAGTGCCTATTGGTTGCCGTGCAGCCCCAAAACAATAACGTCGTTTTGGAGGCTAGTACTTGATACTATGTCCCTCAAGTAAATCCGTCTCCCTACACTAGTGTTCACGTGATACCCAAACGATTGCTTCCAAGGATACAACAATTATCGACAAGTGGAAGAAGCACTTCAATACACTCGAACAACGAACGCGGACTTATGTTGTACTCTCTCAATAAAATGATATGTAGTGTGCGGTTGTGTGTGAAAACGTCCTATTAATGGGAAGCACAAAAATCTTAGTATTTATGGCTGTTTGGAAGAAATCGAGAAGTGTTAGTTGATGCAGAAGGGATACCAAATGAATGGACACAACTTAGGGTGGGCCTCTGCCGTTGGAAACTCTATTTCAAAGTTATCAGTTTCAAACTTTTCCCCGTAAAAGGAATATAGCCTTTTAGTCCAAACAAAGCCCAAATTATTAATCGTGGCCCCAACTAATATGGGCTTGAGGTTTTTTCTCCCATACATTAACCAATATTCAAGTAGTCATTTTAATATGGGCTTTAAGATGTGATCATTGGCCTTTGGCGCCAATCTCCGTTTGGCAAAGATGTTGCCATGTGTTCAACTATTTTCAGCTTTCGTGAGAGATCGCCAAGTGTCCTACATTGCCAAATTTCCCTCCATGGTCACAGTTTTTATTGGTTACTGGAAGTTATACTTCCTCCCCACTTCCTCTTTGCATGAGAACTGAAAGAAAAATGCTATAAGCAAAGAAGTTTACACCGAACCATATACTGCAAACACGTTTTTAAAAGGGTATTCATATTCTTTGTATGGTTCGATGTAAGCTTCCTTGCGAATAGCATTTCTGGAATTGAAATCATGGGGAGTCCCACTGCCATCTTGCACGTGCACTTCAAGGGATAATGGCGCCATTTTTTTATTAAATTGAATGGTCTTCTTGATTCTAGAAGCCAACTCCCAGCAATAACCTCCCCTATTACGTGGCTTTTCTAAATTATGAGGCCATTTTAACCAATTCAAATGGCCCTCAAGAATACAATTCTCAAAACATTGGCCATAACTGCTATTCTCCAGATTACCATGGACCCAAATTAATTGGGCCTATACCAATAAAATTAATGTGGCTCATTTAATTTCTAAAATCTATTTAGCCCAATTCGGTCCAAAACATGGGGCTTTCCGCCCTTTTAATTTTGTGCAAAATTTTGGTACTCCTTCCATCCCATTTTAAATGTCTTCGTAAAGTCGTGTCATTTTTACTTGAAAAAGAATGTATTTCTAAATATTTTTTTTTCAAAAATTTTTACACCATTCAAATTACTCGTTGAGATCTTTTGAACAGTGCAAAAAAAAAAATTAAAAGTAATTTCGAAAGTATTTTATATTTTCAAGTCAAACTAGCCCGGTCTCCCGTAGGGAACATTTAAATTGTGACGGAGGGAGTATAAACAGTTTATTTGGGACAAAGTAGGAATTTCACACGATTATGCATTATCCAACTCCTCCTATCCAAGCAATTTTAGGTGTCGGGTAGGCATCACGTATCTGTACCCAAGAACGCAGTGTATCTTGTCTTTTAGATGGGTAAATCAATTGTTTCTGCTACTCATAGTCATGCTATTGAATTTGGTATAATAGAGCAAATTGTGTCATTGATAGGAGAAAATTTGTCCTCATGAGTTTTCTGAACTTTTAAAATTGCTGGGTGTGTTAAGGCACCCAGAGAAAATAAAGTTGTGCCTTCGTTTGTGTTGTTTCTTTGCAGGAATTATCCTTGGGTATAGCATGGAAGGGGGTTGTTGTATAGAGGGCCCCAATACCAAATGATAGATTGCAAGATCTCATTACAGGATACCAAGCTTTCTTACATACTCCTACAATTCTTTATCTACTCCTGAGACCTCTCATCAAGGCAGGCAGCCTTATTTTTCTCCCGATCTTCTTATCCATTCTTCCTGATTGTTAAACTTTGATGATGTATCATTTTCTGATCTTAGCTCTCTATTTTTATCATTCACTAATCACTATGTTACCTAGTTATGTGTTATTCATGGTACTTCCAAAATGTAAAGCTAATATCAATACAATTCAAGTAATACTTGGGACATAGACTTCCCTCAACAAGAGCCTGTTTGAAGTTAGCTATTTGTTAATTAAGCCTAGAACAATGGAGGTGGTGTTATTTTTGATGAACCTTGACAAATCTGTTAGGTTTCCCTTGTTGCCTTGAGGAAATTAGACTTATCTAGCAATTTTCCAAGTCTTATAGAGGGTCCTCTGTATCTTCTTTTCAATTATCTATCTCCGATACGATTAAGAGGCCCAAAAAGAGACCGCAATGAGAATTTAAATAGAAAACTTGTCACCACTTCTTCTTTTTTTTTTGCTTTCCTAGACTTTGGGGTTGTGAGGGGAAGTGTGCTCCATATCCTCTCCAGTTGTGCGGATGTGGTTCTAGGGCTGGGGGTTTTCCTCTTCAGTTACTTGTTTATCTTCACTGTTTCGGTAATTATGAGATGCTTTGTTGCTCAGAAAAGAGAAGGAAAATTCTGGCTTTCTTATGAGCAGAACTCAAGGTAGGAACCAAAAGGAGAAGAGAGGGGAACCATTTGAGACGATTTCCATGCTTCTCCTGCATTTTGATGAATTTGAGGAAGACTGAAAAACGGAGAAGGGTGAGAGCCGAGAGGGATACATATATAGGGAGTGTGAAACTTTGTTCGTATCTAAGTTCCAATCCTGTTTGAAAGCAACGAATCTTTAACAATGTTTAGGCTTAACCAAAAGTCCATAGACTACTAGAACTTTTTCTCAAAGACTCATTTGTTGCTGTGACGGAACCTTAAGTGATCACAAGGCCATGTTTGAGGATACATAAATCCCCTTTACTAAACAAAATTTGACTTGGCTTTTTGTGATTCTTCAAGGCTAAGCAGATTTCTGACTTTGGGTTGACACTTTTGTGGATGGGTTTTGCGGCTTTTGCTCTGTTATTGACCTTGATGCAAATGGCTTCTTGATGATTCTGGTCCATATTTGTTGTTGACGTCCATCATTGTAAGCTCCGTTTGTGTCTCGTTTTTTGTTACAAGCTCGTTTGCAAAGCCGAAGAGGTGGTTGACCAAAGAAAGACGGAGGCATCTTCACTGATCCAGCAAATAGGAATTTGTGAAATATCTTCCTGAAGGTTCCCACGCCAAAACCTTAACTCTAAGCCTTCCTACGATCTACATTATTTAAACAGTCACGATACTCCTCAAG
>JADGMU010000771.1:0-27674 GCA_016920895.1 Vaccinium myrtillus | reverse complement strand
TAATTGGGGACTTATCCGGATCTAGCTTAGGAAATGGATAATCAAAATTGTGGTGCCTACATGCCATAAGAAAAACATATGAAAAATGAGACTCATCCGGGAAACAAAATACATATACATATGAAAAATGAGATTCATCTGGGAAACAAAAATACATACTTCTATCTTCTGGAACATAACAAACTCAAACGTATATTGCGCCTAGAGCATAACAAACTTAAATACCGATCCTTAATAAATTTGGGCGTTCCCAGCATCAAATAAGAAGCACATATTTTATCATCTGGATCAATGATCGATGTAATCAGCTACATCGAGATAATTATTATCATATGATTCAGGTTGATCTGCAAAGTTCATTTCTATATCAAGGATCTTCTTATTTCTTGATTGGTAAACAAAATCCTACACAACAATTCCAAAGCTACGCCTTGAACCACCCACCCAATGGGCCACCAAATGAGTTTTTGTTTTGTGTATATTATTGGGCTTCAAGAAAAAATAGATTTTAAGACCCCTAAAACCGAATTAGACAACTTGTTTGGGCTTCAAAAAGATCTCTACATGACAGGCTTGAGCCTTTGCATATAATGACAAATATGTTCATATATCAATGCACATTTTGCGAGTATCAATATATTTTTACAAATATCGTTTTACTTTCTATACTTATCCTTCACCGTAAGAACTGAAGTTAGATAGCATTTTCCGTTAAAAAGTGATTGCCTTAAGCAGCGATTTGCCTTCACGATGAACTCCCATTCTCAAGCTATTGAGAGCTAGACTCCAAACCAGCTTGGGTCCCACAAAACCACACCTTTTATGGTAACTCTCCCGATCAGTACTCCCTCCGTTCCTAATTAATTTTTTGATTTGAAAAATAACACAACTTTTTGTAATACACTTATTTATTAAGAACGGAGGGAGTACAGTAAATATTTCCTCCGAATTTAGAAAGGCTCTCCTTCCTAGTAGATTCCAAACCACGTTGGGTCCCACGAAACCACACCTTTCTTAAGTAATAAAATGAGTATTTCCTCTGAATTTAGAAAGTCTCTCCTTTCTAGTAGATTTTAAAGGGTGCTTTGGCAAAAAAGAAAAAATCGGTTTTTTGGTTTTGTCTTTATTCAAATTTTTGTTTCATTTGTTAGTTTTACGTCAAATATTCGTGGTTTATGGATTCGTATCGATGAGACGAATCTGAAGAGTATAAAATTATGACCAAAACTATTTTTTTTAATAAAACAAAAATTAAACCAATAAACTGGTTTATTTTCGACTTTATTAAAAAAATATTACTTTTGATCATAATTTTTTTTTTGAATAAAGACAACGAGAAAAACAAAAAAACCAGTTTTTTTTTTCTTTTTTCCAAAGCACCAACCAGATTGGGTCCCACGAAACCACACCTTTTGTAGTACGAGTAACTCTATCAAATGTAAAATAAGTATTTCCTCCGAATTTAGAACAAAAATGATATATACACTCCCTCCCAGCCACACCCCCACATGTGGACCCCACACCCAATGTGAGAGAAGGTGTGGCTGAGAGTGGCTGGGGAGGGAGTGTATGTATCACTATTTTAGAAATTCTCTCCTTCCTAGTAGATTCCAAACCTGCTTGGGTTCCACGAAACCACACCATTCGTGGTAACTCTCCCAATTTAAAATATTTCCTCGGAATTTAAAATGACTTGGGGAGACTCTCCTTCCTAGTAGTATTAATTCATTTGGAACTTGGGCAAAGAAATGAGAAAATTTTATACTCCTTATTCCATTGTCTAATTTATAGCAAAAAGAGAAGTAAAAGTTTGACTTTCTCTTCAATTTCTTCTTAGCTTTTTCCCTAATTTTTCAGTTCGTTATTTTTCTCTCTTTTCCTTTCCCGAGTGAAAAGTGATGAAAGGCGAAAATAGACACCTTGCCGGCGTCCGATTGGACCTTCAGTTTGCGTTGGAGACGGAGGAGGAGAAGGATACTATCTCCATAAGCCAAGATTATACATATCAACTTCCGGACGAGTGCTTGTCCTTAATATTCCATTTCCTCCCCTCGTCCGACCGCAACCGCTCCTCTCTCGTCTCCAAACGTTGGCATAAAGTTGAGCGAAAGAGCCGTCACTTCTTGTCTATCAACCACCCCCGATCAGACCTCCTCTCCCACATTCCTCCCTTATTCACCCGCTACGATGCCGTATCCGAACTCCTCCTCCGCTGTGACCGCCGATCCTTCCGCTATGTTGACGACGACGCGCTCATCCTCATCTCCCGCTGCTGCCGCAACCTCACACGCATCCACCTCCGCGCCTGCCGCGAACTCACCGACGTCGGGATCTCCGCTCTGGCCAAGACCTGCAAGGGTCTGAAGAAGTTCTCGTGTGGATCGTGCGCGTTCGGAGTCAAAGGCATGAACGCCGTCCTGAACCACTGCTCGTCTCTCGAGGAGTTATCCGTCAAGGGCTTCCGCGGCGGCGGCGTTGAAACACCGGTTATCGGACCCGGATTAGCCGCTTCTTCTTCGCTAAAGAAAGTACGCCTGGAGGAACTCGTCTACGTTAATGGGCCGTGCTTCGGTCCACTGATTGTTGGATCGAAGAATTTGAAGACGGTGGAGGTGTTGAATTGCTTGGGCGATTGGGATGAGGTTTTGCTCACGGTTGCAGCGAATCGGGTTCATAAATGCTTGGTCGAAATCCATTTGGAGAGGCTTGCTCGGGTCACCGATCAGGGGATTGAAGCTGTTGCTGCTATGGGGTGTCCTAATTTGGTGAGAATTAAGGTCAACCAGTGTACGGGAGTAACGAGTGGTCTCGCGGATCGGTTGAGTGTTGTGAATTTGGATGAAGCAGATGATGATGATGATGGGTTGGGGTTGGATTCTTCAAGTGATAGTGATGATGGTGGTTTTGAAGAAGAAGGTGGTGTGGAGTTTCCGCCAGTGGGGAGACGCCAAGTCGGTGGCGCCGTTATCGGTGGTGGTGGTGGTGCGGCATTTGTGGAAATTCCTTCGAGCAGTAATGGGCGGCAGCCGTTCAGGTCGAGGTTTGGGGTTTTCGGAGGTAGGATGTAGGGCAGCAAACAGCTCAGCTTAGCTCAATTCGTTTTTGGTAGGGATGGCAATCGCGACCGAACCGATGGGTACCCAAACCGAAACCGCTATTTTTACCCGAACCATAACCGAAATATTCCCCGTGAGTATGGGTATGGTATGGGATATGGCCGAACCGAATGGGTATGGTTCGGGTATGGTTTGAGGTTATAACCGAACCGTGACCCGAACCGAACCGTGACCCGAAACGAACCGAAATATGAAATTATATATTTACCCCTAAAATTTATAGTAATTGTGTATGTACTCCTGGCTATATATATACCCTTATTTTATATATACATATTACATAAACCCCTTAGGTATATTTTAAAATTACACTTTACCTCTCGTATATATATGTAAGATATTCACAGGTTAGGTTTTGGTCTAGCATTCTGTACATTTTGAGACTCTCTCGACTGATATTTTATATATTATAGTCTTGAGTCTCTTGACTGATATTTGTAGCCTCCTTTTGCTATTTTTTTCATGTTTTTTCAATTTTTTTGAGATAATAAAATATGCTAAACTCAATTTATTCATGTTTTAGTACGGTTTGGGGCGGGGCGGGATGGGTACAATTCGGTTACCCGAAATTACCCGAACCCCGAATGGTTAGGTTATGGTTCATCCTCTCCCTTTTCCGAACCGAACCGAAACCCTTTGGGTTTGGATGCGGATCGGCCAAAACCCGAACCGATCCGCCCCATTGCCATCCCTAGTTTTTGGTAGAGCCGACCTGAGTATTGTGGCTCTAGGCGAGCTTGTAAAATGTTTTAGGCCATCTCCAGCAGCATCTCTATAAGTCCGGCGAAGGCAAGATGGCGAGCCAAAATGCCATTTCCGGCGCCCAGCAGCCTCGCCAAGAAGATTTCCACTACAATACCTCGCCACAGCAGGCGAGGTATGGCGAGATCGGAGCGAGATCGCCAACGCCCCTCTCTCTCTCTCTCTCTCTCTCTCTCTCTCTCTCTCTCTCTCTCTCTCTCCGTTGCTCGCCGGAAAAAGTAGACCGTCGGGATAATTGCGCTAAAATCGTTTTGAGACACCCACAGTGTAGCCGACGTCGAGACGAGAAGATTGGTGCAAGATACGTAGCCGTCGGAGCTCCATGGCCACCGCACCCGCCGATGACGCAGAAGAAGATGGCGAGTGACGATGGCTAGACTGTTGCGTGCTCTTGCCTCATGCCACTAGCCAAAGCCCCTTTTTTTTGCCAAAATGGAAATAGAGATGCTTCGGCTGTTCGAGGTGCTCTTAGGTAGAGCTAACCCCGAGTATTGTCGCTATAGGCGAGCCTGTAAAATGAGGGTCCTGTGTAAATGGTTTTGAAGGAAAATTAATTTCATGTACTGGTAATAAAGATTGCATCAGGTAACATTTTGGTGTTGGTTGTGTTTGTTGTTTTTTCTTTGGTTGATCTATTGTTTACATGGCCCTCTTGTATTTCTGGTTTTCTTCTTGTAGGATTCCCTTGTTTCATGTTTTTCGTTTTTTTTAATCTAATAATAAGTAGATTACCTTACAATTTTTTGTAGTATTCACATTTAAGTATTCAACTGATTTACTTTAAAATTTAGAATCAAGGACATAATAAATATTAATCATTTTACGGAAGTAATTGAGCGAGAATAAAAATGTGAACTTAGTATGGTATTCATTAATCACACAATTAAATACTTAAAATGGTGATTTGAGCAAAAAACTTGGTGAGAAGAAAACAAGAATAACCTCAAGTCAAGTTTCTATAAATGATTGTATCGATCATCAAAGTGGTTTTATTTAATCATTAGGCCCTTAAAATGTCTGGAAATATATAATTGGATTCCTTTAAACCAAATTAAAGAACTCGTCTTTGGTGTCGTTTCCATTATCATAATTGAGGACTTATCCTGATGTAGCTTAAGAAATACGGATAATCAAAATTGGTGTATTTACATGCCATAAGAAAAACATAATAAACATCACTGAGACCCTATCTTCTGGAACATAACAAACTCAAACGTAGCGCCTAGAGCATAACAAACTTAAATACCGATCCTTAATCAATTTGGGCGTTCCCATCATCAAATAAGTAGTAGTATATTTTATCCTCACCTGAAGGTCGTCGTAAAAGGTATTCTAGCGAAGAAAAATAGATTTCCTCACCTATTCTGCCAATTGGCGAGGGAATTTTTCCTCACATATTATAACCAGTTGGCGAGGAAATGTTGTTTTCCTTGCCTATCCTAACCAGTTGATGAGGAAATTTTTCCTTGCTAAAACTCCTAAACTAAAAAAAAAAAAAAAAAGAAGAAGAGAGAATTCAATTCCCAGCTTCTCCGTTGGAAATCGAACTAGCAAACCTCTTCTCTAGCAACGCGCAACCCATCCACCACACCAACTCCCTTTTCAATGCAAAGTTCTACAACTTTTAATATAAAACCTTTTTGTAGTTCTTTTCACCTCACTAATTTTTTTAAAAATCTTTTTGTCTAATTTTAGTCTTTTTGTAGTGTTTCTTAAATATTTTAATGTTATTTACTTTTACCGAAGTTTTTTATTTTTTTATAATTTACTATTTTTCTATACCCTTTTATAAGTCTTTAAACCTTTCTAATTTAATATTTTTCTACAACCCTTTTATATTATTTTCTAATTTAAAGGAGAGTACTACTTTTTCTTGTATACAGAATATATGATCCATTGATTATATTTCATCTTATTTTTCTTATATCTGATAAGGGTTATTTATTGTTTGTATATTGTATGGATGTGTAAACTAGTTTACTAATCCAACCAAGAGCCCTGTTGATAATAGGTAAATTAGATTCAATAACTTGTAACATAAAACTGGATATATACTACACTTGTCGCATGAATTCAATCAGGTGGACGAAATTGTAGAGCACTATGGTTGTTTGGCGGCATGTTACGAGGCTGTCTTCGTTTTCTAGTTTCCACTCTTCCTAGCCTCATTTTGTTTACTTGGTTTTCTAACAAGTTCAAAGATGAGTGTTCCATAGTACTAAGCCATATCTGAAAAATCCTAGATTGCCTAGACTAAATAATTTGCTAGATTTTTTTTTATCTCAATAAAAAAACATCAATCAATATATCAACCAATCACAACCAGAAAGCAATTAAACAGATGAACACCAGATGTATGTGGAAAACCCCAATATGGGTAAAACCACAGGAAGAAATCAAATCATAACTTTTTGGCGAGGAAAGATAATTTCGTCGCCAAATGGGTGTCTTTTAGCGAGGAAATGAATCTTAGTTTTTTGACGAGGAAAGATAATTTCGTCGCCAATCTTAGCTTTTTGGCGAGGAAAGTTAATTTCGTAGCCAAATGGGTGCCCTTTAGCGAGGAAATGAATCGCCAAATCTTTATTTTTTGGCGATGAAAGATAATTTTTTCGACATAGAGTACCATTTGCTGACGAAATCGATTTCCTCGTCATAAAGACCCATTTGACAAGGAAATTTGAATTTTCTCGCCATATTTCGTCGCCGTAGGTAGTTTTTGTTGTAAACTTATTGAATTACATGCACCATATCATATTATTCCAGGCATTAAAATAAGAAGTTTGGCTGTTCCTGCGCTCTAATCGGACTCCGTTTTGAACATCAGTCGAGAGCATGGCAGACCCAATGGAGCAAATGTTGTTGATTATTCCAAGGGGGCTCACCGATAAAACAGATCTGAAGCAATTCTGTGGGACAATTGGATTGAATATTCAATTAATCAAATGGAGCCCTTTTATCAATTATTCCAAGGGGGCTCACCGATAAAACAAATCTGAAGCAATTCTGTGGGACAATTGGATTGAATATTCAATTAATCAAATGGAGCCCTTTTATACTAATGTTTGTTTTTGAAATCTGTGACCAGATAGTTTACCATGTTCGATGCGCATTGTAGAGGGTAGGGCTGAAAAAAAAAACAATGAACCGAACCAGAGAACCGGACCGAATCGGTTTATTTTTTTGATTTTTTACTTAGCCGGTTCGGTTCGGTTCTGAAGACTTCTAAAATTTAGTAACCAGTTCGGTTCTAGGATCTTGAGATTTTGCACCCGGTTCGAACTGAACCGAACCGAACCGGTTTTATATATTTTATATAAAATATTTATAATATTACTCCTCACTCGAAAAAGAGAAGGCGTGGGGGATTGAACCCCGCCCGAACCGGTTTTATATATTTTATATAAAATATTTATAATATTTGTTCCCTTATGTGTATATATTGATACACTACAGCACTACAAATACAACCCACGAGATTTTTCTCACTTTCCCAGTTCCAAAGCCGTCAGCACTATGTCCGAAAGGGAGTGCCTTTAATTCCCTAAACCCAAAGGGAGTGCCTTTAATTCCCTAAACCTATGGGTGCATGCATTATGTCTGAAGGGTTGCGGAGCGGCAACCGAACTAACTCTTCAAAGGGGTGCTTAATGGCAATCAAATGGTTGCCTTTGTTCAATTCATACAGGTGTGTGAATTGTCTATAAATAGGCATTGACACAAACCATTTGTATCAGACTATTCTCGCACAAAATTGATCACTCTCGTCCACAAATATTGAGCGCTTATACTGTGTTTTGTTGCCTTGCAATAAACAAAACACAATGATTCTTGATTTTCTTTTTTTCACATAGCGGATATTCTGTCTGTTTTCGTTTGTGCAAACGCAAACAGATAGAACTTCGAGTTTGGTTTCGTTGTATCTTGAAGGCGGATTTGCTGTAACCCGGCGCACACCATTTATCATTTGGTGGGGGCAAATACTGTCTTTAGGAAAGAGTTGTTTCAACGCGTCTCGAATTGTTTTTGCGGAGCAGATTGGAGTAGCAGAGACGTCGCCATCATCACCAAATTTTCAGACCGGATTTCCAACACAAATTACTGGACCCACTCACGTGCCGAGCCCACATGCCTCCCCATCTGTTCGGAAAGTGGTGCGACGTGATGTCCGAACGGGCTTTGTTGGGGCTCGAGCGGTGTGACTGCCCAAACAGAGAGTGTTCGGAGGTGGTGGTGAATGAGCGCGGAGGGAATGTGTAGAAATCAAAGTGTCCAAATTGCAAGCAGATGTTTTGCTTCAGGTGCGGGATTAAGTGGCACGCAGGGTTTAGGTGTGAAGAGAGTGGAGAGATGAGAGACATGAATGATGTTGCTTTTGGGGTGCTTTCTGAAACGAAGAATTGGACGAGGTGCCCTCTTTGTAAGCACTTTGTCGAGCTCATAGATGGTTGCACCAATGTCAAGTGCAGGCTCTCTCTCTCTCTCTCTCTCTCTCTCTCTCACACACACACACATTGTGCTAATCTAAATCATATAATCCTTGAGGCCTTGCTCTATGTTGCCACTCTCAATGCTCATTGTCACGAGTTTTAGTAGGATCCAAATTTTGTTCGCAAGATGTTTTCACTATTTCGTTCTCGTATCCGCATTATGGTGACTTTGTGTGAGCACACTTGCGTTAAGATTATGAGAAGTGATTAGGGAAAAACGGAAGTAGATGCTAGAGTTGTTTGGAATTTGGATACATATTTGGGAAAAAAAAAATTTGAAAAATGAAGTACAAGTATGAAAATTTATTGGTTTGTACAATTTCTTTTTCCCACCAAATATTCACCCCTAGTCATTTTGTGAAATTTCCCAAGATACCGCGATTTTTATTCTCTTCATTTCTCACAATTCATAGGATCCTTAGTGGAATCATGATTTTATTTAGTACTACAAAAATGGGAAATTGGCCTTAGATATCAACTCTACCAAAATGCACTCTATGATTTAGCATATTAGAGCATCCTCATCAGGGGAGGCAAATCCCCCTGATGGCTAAGTTGTTGAGTGAAAGGAGGGAAAAACCTCCAAAATCAGACTCAACAAATTTTTTGTAAATCTGCAAAAGTTATAACTTTGCTACGGTAACTCGGTAAATTCTTTGAGGCACTATTCACGGGTTAAATCAATTCTCTCTCCTGACTTCCTGAATAGAGAGTCTGATTTTGTGAGTTTTTTTAAAAAGTGACTTGTTAATTTATAAAAGGTGTTTTTGAGGTTAAATTTAGCCCAATTTTTGTTGAGCCTGATGAGGATGCTCTAAGGTTAGACAAGCTTTCGTGAAATAAGTTCATTGCCGAATGATATTTCACTCTGGAATTAGGGTCCGTTTGGTTTACTTGCTTATGAATTGCGCTTTTTGGAAAAATCACGTAGATATGCAAAACGCATTGCACGTTAACTTATTTGACCACCCATTTGTTCAAGAAATATAAGTAAAGAACCAAACAAGGACCTTACATATGAGACATATATAGTCCAGTGACACAAAATGGATATATAATTGGGAAAGTTTCAACTGTCCTCCTTAGATTTGGTTTGGCGTTTGTTTTCTTGGTAGCCAAACAGCTAATATGATTCTTTCTTGCTTTCATGATTGGGATGCAGACGTGGGATATCGTTCTGCTACAAGTGTGGAATGGAGCTGCATCGTTGTAACTGCAGTATGTGGATCATTGGGTTCTTCTTCATCATTAGGACCTGCAAATATTTGGTCATCAGTCTACTTCTCAGTTTATTTCTTTGGGCTATGGTTTTACATTTTCTATTGAGAGTAACTCAGCACCATTGTTCCAATGTACTTGATGTCTGATGATGCAGTTAACTAGTAGTATGTATGTAACTCTCAGCTCTCTTTCTGGAGAGGAGGGTATTTCCTGACATTTCTGATTGGCTATATCTCGTATTTTTTATTATGTTCTCTGATCTAGGATGGTTTAGATCGGTCTTAATTAGATGATTATGACATTATGCCATGATTTTAACGTCCAAGTAGTTGCCACACGAGTAGAAAATTAAGGAAATTGCCAACAGCAAAGAGTCCCAAAATTGGGAAAAATAGTAAATATCGGAATCGTAACTTGAACGGAGTTTGGGAAAAATCGTAAAAATCGGAACTTGACCCAGTTGATTAGAAAAACCAGTCACAATTCGTTGAACAGGTGGCTGGCGTAAAAGTCGATATGAAAATCTTCAATCTCTAAATGAAGAGACGAAATCCTCTGCCAGTGCCAAAGATATTCGAGGCCTTAGAGACCACCGCATCAACTCAAACATCGTCGCTGTTTTTCTTCCGAAGGCTAAAATCCTTTAAGCAAAGTTGGAATTTCTTGGGAACATAGCGGTTGGGTTCAAAGAGGGTAGCCCCGTTGATTGAACAAGAATGTCTGTGACTAATGGGTTGAAAATCACGACAAAGGAACTTATTCAGGCTAAGAAGATCACGACCAACACGAACTTATTATTCAGGCTGAGAAGATAAAGGAGAGGAGGTGTTGGATTGGCTGGGTTTGCATTTTGGTTACGGTGTTGTTTTTGGTATGCGTCATTTGTTTGAACTATTTGCCATGAATAGGATTTTAATTTGTAGTATAAAGTCATCAAGGGGGAAATGTGATTGATGATATCTGTTCATCTTTTACTGCATTTGTGTAATTTGAACAATGCATGGGGTTGGAATTGAAAACATTGGAATGGGATTTTATTGAGATTGACTCAATTTTTGTGGTTCTTTTCTTTCCCATTCCTTCTGGATTTATGTATCCTGTTGAGAATTTGAGCTTGCCAACCTCAATGAAATGGTTGCTTTGGACTTTGTGTTAGCCCTATGCTTTGCGACCGTCAATTTTATAAAATTATTTTTTGTTTGGGAGCATCTAAAGCGGCCGTAGCGGTTGTGACAACGGTGAAAAATCGGATAAAAAGCGATACGTAACCCTAAAGGGTTGGCAAAGGGGCCTTGCCTTGGGATTTAGGGGTTTGTTTCCACTTAAGGTCTTAGGTTCGATTCCTTTTGCAAACAAACTCTTGGGGCCATAGGGGTTTTGCCCATTCCTTATCTCCAGGACCCCGGAAGTAGTCGAGATGCGAGCAAGTTGGTCTGGACATCCGATTATCAAAAAAAAAAAACGATATGTAATTGATGTGAGCCGATACGGATGTGAATTTGCGGGGTATAGCGATAATAGAGGACAAAAAAATCCGTTGTTTTGTAGCAGCCAATATTTAAATCCTTCATACCATTAAAGCTCCTAACACAAAAGATTGGGTGTCCAGTCACTTTCTCATTACCTTAATAAGTGTCATTTTTAATTCCCTACTCTGAACAATA
The DNA here is from genome assembly GCA_016920895.1 of Vaccinium myrtillus. Taxonomy (NCBI): domain Eukaryota; kingdom Viridiplantae; phylum Streptophyta; class Magnoliopsida; order Ericales; family Ericaceae; genus Vaccinium; species Vaccinium myrtillus. Next base: position 16,421 of record JADGMU010000771.1, on the reverse strand, counting down.
TGATCACATTTTTGGAAAGAATTATCTGGAACTTCTTGTCCTTAGTTTGGTGAATTTAATTGTGATCAACAAACTTCTTGTCCTCAAGAAAACAAAAACCTCAAAACAGAGTACCTCAAAGCTGACAGTGAATCCTCAAGTCCTCCGAGTTACTTCTGGAATCCACCGGAAGAATGATCCAATTTGTTGAATTGAGAGATAGACAAAATTCTTGCAGTTAATCGAAAAGCTTGGTGCTCATATTGACCATGTGTACTCCAAGATTCAAACTTACAAAACTCAGCCGTGTATAATGCTCTCAATATCTTTTTGCAAGTAATACCCGAAGCTGCCAAAAGATGACGTATAGGATTTATATATTAATCAAAGCTTTAACCAACGTCCAAACTTTCCAATCCAGGAGCATCTCTTTTACTGTCTTTTCCAATGTTAATTGCCACAAATCCATCCTTATTGAGAAGCACGGCTCACGTTTGTAATGTTAGAAAATAAAATCTTTCCTTGTTGCAGTAGCGTTCCAAAAAAAAAACTTTCCAATTTGATTTGGCTGCATATCAATCTCGAGCAAATAATTCCATAAAATTCTCTTGCACAAAATCATAGAAATATTTCTTAAATAGACTTTCCAAAAATAAATCAATTACAACTTAATGATACGCAGGGCCGGCCCAAGGGTTTGGAGTGCCATAGGCCTAATCCAAAAATTGTGTCCTTCAAATACAACACTTAAATCATTTTTCGACTAACAATCACTATACGAGAAAACTAAAACAATATAAAGTTCTACTAAGCATTACATAATAACGGAAAAATCAAAACACGAAGTCTCTAAAAATACATATCGCATCAGTATCACTCAATACAAAAATAAAAAATAAAAAAAAATCAAGGGGGAGCCCTTGCATCACACTTTTACCCTTCGTAAGCACCACAACAAATAAAATTCACTCATATTGCTGGGGATGATGCATGAGTGTCCACTCTTGCACCCTTAACGATTATTTACAAAAAAGAGTACGAATTCTAACCACAATGGCCACCAATAGCGATTGAGAATCAACAATTATCTCCAAAAGTCCAAATATCGTCTGTACAATGCAAAAAAAAAAAAACTTTAAAAATTGAATAAAGGCATAAGAGCATAAAGGCATAAAAGCTAATGATTTGATTTTGTATGCTATTATGCTAAACTGATCGAGCAGATGATCGGGCAAAGGTCCAAACATTATTAGAGAACTAGAGAAAGGCATCTGATTAGTGATTTCATATGCTAAACTTTAAAGGGAACTAGAAACTACCGAACTAGGAAGATCTATTAATCTATTACATGTACACCCAATTTTAAATATTGGGCCACAATGGTTGGGCTATTTTATACTAACTAATAATGGATTTTTTTCTTTATTGGGGTCCAAAAAATGTTCTAGTCAAGCCCATTTGTACAAAATGTTGGAGTGCCCCAAATTTGAGCCATTTTTGGAGTACCCTAGGCCCAGACCTTGCCCTGATGATACGGGATACAATATAATGTGTCTTCATCATGAGACTTGTCAATAAAAGAGGTCGTGACTGATAGACCTTACAAATAATCCCCCTTTGAATTGCCCAAAGAATTCCCAATGGGCAACACAAATTCCACGATACCCCATCAACAACCATCGCCACTACCAACACTGGCGGCCGAAGAAGAAGCAACAGTAGAAGCAGGGGAATCAGCAGAGAAATCGGAAACCTGCGACTTCACATGCGAAATTTGCATCGAACCCATGTTATCACCGAACAACAAATTCACAAACAACGGCCTCTGCGTTCACCCGTTTTGCATCGACTGTATAAACAAGTACATCAATGTGAAAGTCGAACACGATCACGTTGCCGAAATCAAGTGTCCTGGATTAAACTGCGAAAAATTTCTTGACCCACTCACGTGCCGAACCCTACTACCTCCCCAGCTATTTGAAAAGTGGTGCGACGTGATGTGCAAACAGGCTTTGTTGGGGCTCGAGCGGTGTTACTGCCCAAACAGAGAGTGTTCGGAGGTGGTGGTGAATGAGTGCGGAGGGAAAGTGAAGAAATCGAAGTGTCCAAATTGCAAGCGGATGTTTTGCTTCGGATGCGGGAGTAAGTGGCACGCAGGGTATAGCTGTGAAGAGAATGGGGAGATAAGAGACATGAATGATGTTGCTTTTGGTGAACTTGCAGAAACAAAGAATTGGACGAGGTGCCCTCATTGCAAGCACTTTGTCGAGCTCGTTGATGGTTGCAACAATGTCAAGTGCAGGTTCTCTGCCTCTCCTTCTGTACTAATCCAGAATAGTTTTGAATTTTCGTTCATGTTCACGCATACGCATTATGTGATTTCGTGCGAGCGCACTCACCTTTAGGTTATGAAAAAATGTCAACGATAATCGAAACAAGCCCTTACATATGAGACATATAAAGTCCACTGACACAAAATGGAAAATTGGGAAGCTCAAATTTCAATTGACATTTCTGATTGGCTGTCTTGTATTTCTAATAATCGTTGGCATTTGAATCGTTGGCATAACTTGGAATGGTTTAGATCGGATTTCTTCGGTTTAGATGATTATGACATTATTTCATGATTTTAACGTCCAAGTAGTTGCCACACGACTAGAAAATTAAGGAGATTAAAATTGGGAAAAATCGTAAATATCGGAATGCAAAAGATACCGAAGTGAAACATAACATGGAGGCTCAGACTGAGGCACATGAACCACACATTGCTTAAGACAAATTTTGGTTTATGGTTTTGACCAACCAAACTATGGTTTTATTCTACTTCGGCCATGTTTACGAAAACTCTTTGTTTCAAAATTATTTTTCAAAATGATTTTGAAACAAAGAGTTTTCGTAATTTTAGAGACCAAATTTGTAATCATATAGTATAACCATTGAATTATCTGTAAATTTCTTAGTAAAAAAAGATATAAAATAAAAAAACACCCTAGATCATTATTTCTAATATGAAAATCAAATCAGTATCATTTTTAATTAATCACTCTCTGAACCATATGATCCTGTATTTAGCAAGAGTATCTGCATTCTCCACTTGACTTCAACTTTTAAACATGACATTACTACATGTTATTGGATTTGGCTACAGATGCAAACTTTGTATTAATTGTATACCTCAATAAACCATGTTTCACAGACTTCATTAAAACAGATACAGTACTAAATTAAGTCGAATGAAAGTGACTTTACATCGACTTTTAATCCTGACCCATCACAATTTCCTAAAGTCTTAACCCTTGGGAGTTGGCACTCTCTGTCCATTTGTAGGGTGAAAATCAGATTTGGTTTGGGATTGTTAACTATTAAGGTGTATATATAGGTCATGACTCAGAAGTATGTAATAAATATAATTATTATCCGTATTAAACATAAAGAAACAGCTAGCCAAGCTGTAAAGAACGGTGGCTTCTATTCGTGAGGTCATGCGCTCGATACCTGGCGCTTTCCTTTTTAAGGTATATATGAATACCGAACCGATTTCAAAAAAAATTCTCTTTCTCAGAACCGAACCGAACCGACCAAGTAAAAAAAACGAAAAACAAATAACCGGTTCGGTTCTTTGTTTTTTTTGTTCGGTTCTTTGTTTTTTTTGTTCAGCCCTAGTACCTAATAAGAAGTCTGTGGGGGTGTAGTATGGGAGTCTATCACTATTGCGTTGTTTTGCTTTGATCAATTTGTATCTCGACTAATTCTGAAGTCTTAAACAAAAAATAAAAATAAAATAGGATAATTAGAGATTACCGTTCCAATGTATTCTTCATACACAATGGCCACTTTTTATATATACACCCTTCTTTTTTCTAATTCTCTCTCTCTTTTTCTTTATAACCGGATGATCAGATTAGATTGCACGTACCTCGACTAATTCTGAGGTCTTGAAGTTAACGATCAGACAAACCCTTAGTGGTCCCATAGTTTGGAATATTTGACCTCTGTGGGAATGAAACATGTGACCTTAAGGATGAGCATTGATTACTTTCTCATTTAATCCCAAACCCCAAGTGTGACTACTTTCCATCGTCTCTTTTTATCAACCTTTTAGCTTGTTTGACTCGTTTATCACCCTTAGATGAGTGTGACCCCTACTCATTCCCATTACCTCACTCTCTAGTATGGTGCTGTTAACTCGGACAAACCAATTTGTTGTCCTCAAGAAAATCAAAAATAAAAAAACAGAGCAACTTATAGCACTCCTATATCATAAGTAGTGGTCCTTCGAAATTTGATTCTGCTCAAAGAATTCCCAATGAGAATGGAGATGGCAACTCTTGCTAAATACGTGATCTTATGGTTCAGAGAGTAATTAATTAAAAATGACACTTACTGAGGTATGGGAAAGTGAATGCTGACCCCACTCTTTTGTGTTTTAACCACAGTTGGTATAATTTTCCATGTGGTATTGCCATTATCTGTTAGCAGCGAATTCAATCACCTAGGAGCACAGCTATGTTGTAAGACCCGTAATTTCAATTCATTTGACGAAAATAAAGTTGGGGTTTTGTGAGGAAGTATTTAAAAAGTTAATTTGACACTTGGGTGGTTGGAAAATTTAGAGTTTGGGGCCCCGGATTGAATTGCGACCAATTCCTGGAGCCGCTGTTCTGCCGGGACCAATCCCTGATAACTCCCATAGTTCGCCCACGTCCGATCGGACGTTCTGTTTGTGTTGGACATGGAGGAGGAGGAGGATATTAGTATCTCCATAAGCCAAGATTATACCTCTCAACTCCCGGACGAGTGCTTGTCCTCAATTTTCCATATCCTCCCCTCGTCCGACCGCATCCGCTCCTCTCTCGTCTCCAAACGTTGGCATAAAGTCGAGTGACAGAGCCATCACTCCTTGTCTCTCAACCACCCCCGATCAGACCTCCTCTCCCACATCCCTCCCTTATTCTTCTTCGCTGAAGACAGTACGCCTGGAGGAACTCGTCTACGTTAATGGGCCGTGCTTCGGTCCACTGATTGTTGGGTCGAAGAATTTGAAGACGGTGGAGGTGTTGAATTGCTTGGGCGATTGGGATGAGGTTTTGCTCACGGTTGCAGCGAATCGGGTTCACAAATGCTTGGTCGAAATCCATTTGGAGAGGCTTGCTCGGGTCACCGATCAGGGGATCGAAGCTGTTGCTCCTATGGGATGCCCTAATTTGGTGAGAATTAAGGTCAACCAGTGCACGAGAGTGACGAGTGAGCTCGCGGATCGGTTGATTGTTGTGAATTTGGATGAACCGGATGATGATGGGTTGGGGTTGGATTCTTCAAGTGATAGTGATGGTGGTGGTTTTAAAGAAGGAGGTGTGGAGTTTCCACCAATGGGGAGACGCCAAGTCGGTGGCGTTGCTATCGGTGGTGGTGGTGCGGCGTTTGCGGAAATTCCTTCGACCAGTTAATGGGCGGCAGACATTCAGGTCGAGGTTTGGGGTTTTCGGAGGTAGGATGTAGGGCGGCGAACGGCTCAACTTAGCTCAACTCGTTTTAGGTAGAGCCGACCCCAAGTGTTGTGGCTCGAGGCGAGCTTGTAAAATGAGGGTCCTGTAACTGGTTTTGAAATAAATTTAATTTCATATAGTACTCCTAATAAAAGATTGCATCACGTAACATTTTGATATTAGTTGGTTGTGTTTTTTGTTTTTTCTTTGGCTCATCTATTGTTTACATAGCCCTCTTGAATTTGGAATCAAATCTTCTCTTCTGAAAATCCTCTATTCCTCTGTTCCGGTGTATTTATGGTCATTGAATCAGATAAAAAATTTACAACAAAAAACAAAATAAATGCAATCTAACGACCCAAAACAATTGGGTACAGAGGCACACCAATTTTTGAAACAGGCGATCTCACACGCTTGTATTTCTGGCTTTCTTCTTGTAGGATTCCCTTGGTCCATGTCTAATTAGATTACCTTACAATTTTTATAGTATTCACATTCAAGTATTCAACTGATTTAACTTTAAAATTTAGAATCACAGACTTGACATAATAAATATTAATCATTTTACTGAAGTAATTGAACAAAAAAGAAAATTTTAAAGTTAGTATGGTATTCATTAATCACACAATTAAACATACTCAAAATTATAATTTAAACTAAAAACTTGGTGGGAATAAAACCTGAATAATCTTAAGTCAAGTTTCTATAAATGATTGTATCATCAAAGTACTTTTATTTAACCATTAGGCTCTTATTGTAAGAAAATTTATGATTGGATTCCTTTATTAAATTCTTGTATTTTTTGTTTTCATCTTAGATAGAGAAACACTTTACTAAAGAAATAGAAATTAAGAGAAAAAAGAAGAAGATGAAGCCCCCTAAAAGTCAAAATTAAATATTATTTTCTCAACTTTGATCGAATTTATTGAACTATTTCTATTGAGGAGCAAGGCAAAAAGTAAAAATAAATGACGTAAAAATTTTATAAAAAATTTATTAAATTTTGGTTACCCAAATAAAATCTAGTTTCGAATATTGGTGTTTTGAGGTGAGAAATAAGATAATTCTTTTTAGCGAAAATGTCACATTTCATCACGAGAATTACAATTTTTTCACATTTCGTCAATTGCGACCTAAAAATAAAAAGAAATATGAGTATGTTTGTAAGCTTTCTACTTTTTGTTGAGGAAGGTTAAAAATAGATATACTTAAGGTCAGGTTTGGCCAAATAAATCACTTGACTTAGTTTTTGTCTTTATTTAATTTTTTTTGTTATTAGTTTTGCATCAACCTTTTTTTTTGTGTATTATTGGTTCTTCTCGAACAGAAGAATCGGAGAAATAAAAATTATGATTCAAACTCAAATTTTGATGGATAAAGACAAAAGGAAGTAAAAAAGACATGCTCTCTCCGTCCCTAAATATTGGTCTAGTAGTATTTCATTTTGAGCAGTCCTAAAAGATTATTCCCTTTACATAAATTTTTTTGATCGACATTCCTTTACATAAATGTAATTTATTTGACAGAAAATTTTCAATTCTACCTATATTTTTTTGATGTAACAAAAATTATTCCAATGAAAAGTTGCAATGATTATGGGTTAACTTAGAAAAAGAAAAATAAAAACGTGTAATGATTATGTCTTGGAAAATCTCAAAGGGCCCCTAACATTTTGGGACAGAGAGTATTTTTTTGGCTTATTTTTGTCTATATTTAAAAAGTTAAGGGTTTCGACCAAATTTTTTTACTTTTTCGATTTCTCTCGTCGAGACAAATCAATATTCACACAAAAACTTGACGCAAAACTGATCAAGACTAAAAAAAAATTAAATAAAGACAAAAAAAAATAGTCAAAGTGACTAATTAGGCTCAACCCTGGCCTTAAGAAGTAATGGTACTATTCATCTAATGTCAAATGCTCCTTAAATTTTAGCTTCCCCGTACTAGGAGTATTATTTGAGCACCATTACATGCCTAGAATAGATAGATATCCAGAAAGTATTCAAAATTTTAAATATAAAGATCCGTATTCACTTAACTATTAAATTTCATATTCTGGGTACCTCCAAAAAAGACGGTAACGTCTTGGCTTCCTTGAGGAAAAAGCAAGACTCACGTTGAGGAAAGAACATGATTTGGTCATAGCATAGGATAAGTTGGGTTGAGCTAACACGTCTTGGCTTTCTCAAAACCACGTGGCTTTCTGAAAAACCACCTCGTATTTGATGAAAACTGTCCTGAATATTTAATATTTTATTTAGCGGCCGGCCAGATCTAACTCTTCTATTTATCCAAAACCACCTCGTAATCTCGTATTACTTCTCTATTAAGGCTAAGGGTGAGTTCTCTAATAAATTTTATGAAAAATTTAATAAAATCAAGCCTTTGATTTTATCCATTGGTGAGAAGAGTTGATAAAATTTGTAGATTTTTGAGATTTTTGAATACAAAAATCTACAGATTTTTAATACAAAAATCTACAGATTTTATCAACTCTCTTTTACAAATGGATAAAATCAAAAATTTTATCAAATTTTGATAAAATCTATGGAGAACTCACCCTTAGTTCTCCGATAAAATCAACACATTGATTTTATCCATTCGTGAAGATTTAATAAAATTTCAGATTTTTTTCTGTTAAGCATTTGATAAAATCCACTTTAGATTTTTGTATTCAAAAATCCAAAAAATCTTAGTTTTAGCTTGATATTGAAGGCAAATTTGTACTTTCGAAACTAAAAGTGCGAGAAAAGTAATCAAATGATAGAATTTGAAGTATTGTAATAGTTGTTTATTTTAGGATGATTATATTTATAAATTTTTGCAACGGAATGTCTTTTGTAATGATTTTTTTATGAAGACTCTGTGGTGAATAATTTTTTCACTCAAAATATATGAAGGGTCTCATTGGGTCTCCGAAACTCTTGAGGCGACACTAGGGGCCATTATTCCATAATGAATTTTGCTCTAATTTTAATTAGGCTCTCCTGTAATAGGGACCCAGGGGTTTGTAGTGACTTGCTCACTATAAGCGTGTAGTGAGTAATCACAATTATTTCTTCTATTTTGGACGGTTCGGATTTTAAATACTCCCTCCGTCCCAAAATGATAGTCTCTTTTGGAACTGCGTTCTATTTTCAACGGTTTATATTTTTTAATATGAACATCAAAATATATGCATTATGAATCTTGTTTGATAAATCTTAATTAATTCTATTATAAAAAATCATAAAAACTATTATCAATTAAAAATATACGCAGTTGAAAATGGCTCGCAGCTTCCAAAGGGACTATCATTTTGTGACGGAGAGAAGAGTTTTATTTAAAATCTAGACCGTTTAAAACACTTTCAACGATTAGGATTTACTTAATAAGCTCACTACACGCCCCCGGATCCCTGTAGTAGAAGATGGATTGGACGTCTAGGATTAATCGGGGTGCGCACAATGGTTGGCTAGAAAATGTTCTCTTTTTCTTTGGTTAAGAGAAAATATTCTCTCTTTTTTCTTTCTTTCTTAGTACAGCCTCGCGCGGTTGCGGGACGCTGGCAATTTCCCACAGGAACGGCGTTTGTTTGTGCGAGGCTTATGAGTATAACGTGATGTACACTTGATTCCTTCTTTCTTTGGTTTTTCTTGGGTTCGATAGCTGTTCAGACCATCTTACGTTACGTGACGTGACTCGGAGAGATTTCTTTCTTGCCATGTCAACGCTGTGCGCGCGAGGCTGGATGAGAACCTCCTCTAGTCCTCCCCTCCTTGTTTGAGCCTGGAGGACATCTCTCTCTCTCTCTCTCTCTCTCTCTAGAATATCAATAGTTCAAACCCTCTGCAGTCTGGTTTTGTTTGTAGAAGAAAACTTGAAAGAAAATGACGAGAACCCGAAAAAAGTCTCGTTCCGACGTCCCATCGGAGCTTGTGTTTGCGATGGAGATGGAGGAGGCTATGATCGGAAGCCAAGATTACATGTCCCGACTTCCCGACGATTGCTTGGCCTCTGTTTTCAACTTCCTCTGCTCCGACGACCGGAAAAACGTCTCTCTCGTCTCCAAACGGATGCTGAAAGTCGAAGCACAGACCCGCCGCCGGTTGACTCTCAACCCCGCCCGATCGGATCTCACCAGCTTCGGCTCCGTGTTCTCCCGCTTCAAGTCCGTAACCGAGCTCGTTCTCCGTTGCGTTGACCGCCGATCGGCCGACGTCGACGACGCGCTGATTCTGATTGGTAAGCACTGTAGCAATAAAATCAAGGAACTTGTTTTAATTGGTTTGAATTTGAGTTGTATTGGCCTTGGGTCGGTATCTGCGCTATTCCCAAAGCTGGAGGGATTAGCGATGTATGATTGTAAGACGCTTGGGGATGCAGAAATCTCGTGTATTTCTTCGAAATGCGTGGGGTTGAAGAAGGTGTGTATAAAGGGTTGTGCCGTGACGGATGAGGGGATTAAAGCTTTTTGTTGGGGGTGTCCTAATTTGGTGGAAATTAAGGTTAACAAGTGCAGTGGAGTGACGAGGGATGTCGTGGATTGGTTTGGGGCAAGGAGGGGATCATTGGTGGTGAAGTTGGATGTGAGTGAGATTGAAGCTGATGATGGGTTGGAGTTGGACTCTTCAAGTGATAGTGACGGTGGCGGCGGCGGTGGTGGTGTGGACATTCCACAAATTGTGGTGAGACACCCGGTTAATAATTGGCGGCCGCCCATTTTCAGGTCGAGGTATGGTAATTTTGGAGGTAGGAATCCGGCGAGGGGCGCATAGAAATTTTTAAGACGCGATGGAAATCGTTGGTATAAAAAAACTGTATATAAATAAACTTAGTACTACTTATTTTGGTTCAAAGTTTTATCGGGTCTAGTTTATTATCTTAATTTCCTATGTACTTTTGGTGTTGATTTTGTTTGTCTTTTGAATGCAAATTTTTTTTTTTTTTTGTATTATGCCCGACTATATGTACCCATGTGATTTTTGTTGCCACGATCAGCTTGTTAGCGTTCAAAATGATACAGGTGGTAAAAGGAGTACAGGAAAAGGCTAGGGTTTTTTGATATCCAGGCCAACTTGTGCGCAGTTTAACTAATTTCGAAACTCTGAAGGTAACGATCGGACATAAAATCAATGGCCCCAGAAATGATTATAGTAATATTTGTGTTATTACAAGCCGGATATATAGTGTCCAAATTTTTTGTCAAACGAACATTGGATTTCAAGATCCATATTGATAAAAATAATAATTTTTGCAATTACATTATTTTTTAGTTTGAAAATTGCACGTAGTTTCGTAGTAGACTATCAAATTGTAATGGAGGGAGTATTAAATGGAGGGATTGAGGATAAAATAGGAAATTAACAAACTCAAAATGTAATGGAAAAAAAGTTGAAATCCTCAAAACGGACCAACAAATCCGGACGAAGAGAGTAGGATTTAGGAAAAAAATTCAAAAATATCCAAAAAAAAGAGAAATCAAACAGGGCGAAGGGAGGGGAGGGACTAATCCCTTTCTAGATCTCGCCCGTTCCCTTAAAATAGGAAATTAACAAACTCAAATCGTTGGAATTTGGCGTTCAAGTTGAAATTAAATCTCTGCTCCTCCTTTGTACCTTACGGGTTCCCCAGGCTTCTTAGGCCTCCGGTAGATTTAGAGAAAAATTGGAGGTTTGGTCCAAAAAAAAGAGAATCAAACGGGCGAAGGGAGTGTATCTTTTTCCGTTTCTTTTTGTGTTTTGTCCGGGATTGAGAATAAAATAGTTTTTAACAAATTTTGTCAAAATGTAATGGTTTTGAAAAAACGTTTCGTTGTATTTATGTGACCAACAAATTGGAGTGTCCGATCTTAGAGGATTTTCCCTGAGGAAAATTCGAAAATAAATCTCTCAAAAAAATCAACTTTTGACCAAAAAAAAAAGGGATTTCTACCCCGATCTATTGGCTTGATTTGCGCCTCAATTTCTTGAATCATTTTTGTCCTCCGTTGTTCCGGAAAAAGAAAAAAAAAATCAATTCAACTGTTATTTGCAATTCGCTTTCAATTTTCATTTCATGTATGTGTAGGTCTCACCTTATTTGACAAAATCGTTACAATCTCCATTGCATTATAAAAAATTCTCATCATAGCTTTGACCTCGAGAACTTGCTTTGACTAAGTCGTCCGGTGATGAGAGGTTATTTTTAGTCCACTTTTCAAGTCTTCGTCCTGATATTTGTGTGACACGTCTTCACTTTAATTTATGCGCACAAAATGCGGGGAATAGAAAATGTACTGATCGGCTCGGGGACCCACTTGTGGATCCCACACAAACGATCCAAGCCGTTTGTTTATTTTACAATGATTTGTGGGCCATTTCGGATCTAACATATGAACAAATAAATCAAACAGTAGGTTTTGAGTTGCCAGCTAAAATTTAGATGATTAAAAATGCTTTATCTAATTGTCTAACAATTTTTTTCTGTAAAAAAAAAAAACAAAAATCTGTATGAAAAATAAAAAGATTGAATGGAACACTTAATATCATTTGAGCGAGGTAAAAAAATTTCAAAGCAATTCAAAATTTTATTTTACTAACGAACGGCTCAAATCATTTATGTAGATCCTGAAATGAACCCGCAAAACTTATCCGTTGACAATGGTTGGCACTCCCGTAGCATTTTGGCTTGTTAATTAATATTCTCGATTCACAATTTTGTGTTTCCTCTTTGCGAGCGCCCAATATCCTTATTGGAGTCATGAAGGAATGATTAGCAATGAATTAAAAACAGACGTCGTAGAGATTCAGACCTTGTTCTTAAATGGATTTTATGAAATAAAATTTAATTTTGATAAAATGTAGTTTTGTTTAGAGGTGTGATAAAATGACATTGTTTTCCCAATGGATTAAATCTAGGGTTCATAAAGGTGTTTTGTAAATGATTTTGTGAGATAAAAATCTAATCTAGTTTTGCTAAAATCCATTGAGAATGTTAGATTTTATCAAAACCTGATTTTATGAGATAAAATCCATTCAAGAACAAGGCCTTAGAAGAGATAATTCTATCAGCCACGGGTGGAAATCCCACTGTTGCCACCATTGCCTGTGGTCCCACCGGATTTTTTCGTTAGTAATCTGAACTGTTCATTTTATAGGATATGCAGAGTAGTATTTAAATTTATGTAAAAAATCAATTTGATCGGATATTGATAGATCATATATTGAAAATTGGATTTTGATTTACAAAATGGACGGTCATAGATTATGAAGGTAAACTGTCAATGACCATCCATTTTATAAACTAGATTTGATTTTTTATATACCTATCAATGTCCGATTAAATTGATTTTTTGTGTAGGTAAACTAATCTATGGGCCCTATATAGTGAACAATTCGGATTACAATAAAAATGCACGATGAGCCCAAAACGGGATGTGGTGGAAAACCAAGGTTTGCACCATAAGTGGAAAGAATTTAAACTTTACGATAAATAAATAGTGCATAGAAATTAGTACCAGAGTAAAAATTTAGGGAGAAAAAACCCGATTAGGTTCCGTTCCCGTAGGTGGATTCTTGGGCTTTTTTACTTTGCATGCTTTACGAAATAAGTCATTCTCCTTGCGTACATCAAATAAAAAAGCCAAAAAACTAAAAACACAAGAGTGGAATTCCAAGATGAATATAACTTCATTTTGTCTGGCTTTTTGATAATGTACTTTTATCAATAATAATCCGACTATGGGTACCAATCAAACCTGTACCAATGATGAATGATGTACAGATCACATGGTGATGCCCATTTCGACGTCCCCCTAAATTCGATCTATTCAATCATTGTAAAACAAAATTTCAACCTAGTCCCGTGAAAAATCGACTTGAGCAAATAACGGTAAGTATTTGATCCGGTCATATAACTTTTCATTCAAAATTCAAGATACTAAATTTAAAAGAAAAGCTAGACACATAGGTCAAACGCATACATATCCGACTTTTGATCCAACTTCTAATTAAAAAAATTATTATTGTCATTTACAAAAATGTCATTATCCAACGCCCATCAAGATGCCATTACCAAACAGACATTGCAAACGGAATGAGGGGCCTGCTGGCCCTTTCGAGGGGTTGTCCCTGGCGATTCCGGTCCGCTCCAGTCTCATTCCGATGATTGGAAATGTTCATTTCGAAGAGCTCATTGAGTAGAACAAGTTTATTAAAAATCAATCGGATATCATTAAGTACCTGATCCGAACATTTTAATCTTGAAAAGAATGTATCCAAAACACTATATCAAACCCATGTGTACGGATCAGTCACTTAATGATATCCAGTCGAGCTGATTTTTGGTATACTTCTACTCGATAAGCTCTATAACATCAGAACGAGATTGGAACCAACCAAAATCGTCAGGAACAGCATGTGATGTCCGTCAAAGAGCCAGCTGGCCCCCTCATTCCTTGCATAACTGGTAAAAAATCTCCCTTCTATCAAGCCACTTCAACTATACCACCATATCCTTCCATGAGATATCCTGCTAACAAAAAAGCATTAGTCCAAAGTCTAATCACAGACTAAATTGACCAACCTATAACAGCCAGCCACGTGGCTCGATGAGATTCAACGGACACGTCGTTAGTTAACTCATAATGATAACCGAGATGAAGAACCTCCGCGAGAAGGTGACCTCGCGGAAGAGCATGACGGAATCAAAGACACCCTAAGCAAGGGATGCCCTATATAAGGGAAGTGCTACTAAAAAGAAGTTCACCCCTCGCGAGGTCCTCAGCAAAGAGGACTGACGCGACGGGAAAGAGTGAACACTTACGCGAGTACGCGGACCAAACTCACGACTATACCTAACCAAAAGGCAGGGATAGGGAGGTCGATACGAGTTCGGAACGGGTCTTGGCGCGAGCCAAAGAGCTCGCGACCGGGCCCAACACAGCGGGAATATGGGAGATACAAGTGGCTTGGTGGCTTTAAAGGATTAAAGGTCGCGACAAGGGAAAACGATGCACTGGAATGACCTAATGGAAGCTTCCTAACGGCCAGTGACATCACCCACGTCGCCCAGGTATACGGAGAGAGCACGTGTCACCATATTATTGGGGAAATATCTGCAGCCCCATGATTGGGTGTTGATCCCTATAAATATGAGACATTCATTCATAAATTCCAGAGAGAGAGACATAGAGAGATTCATCCATCCTTGGAGCACGGAAATCTTAGAGAGAGGAAGTGACTCAGAGCTCTGGAAACAAGAACGTTGTTCTTGCTAGTCCTCACGAGCCTACCTTTCTTCTAAGACTGTGATTTGAGGACGATGATGATCCGAATGGGAATGGACTGAACGTTGCTGCCTTCTCTTTCTGTATATTTGGCTTAATCCTTCACCCCTTTACACACTCTCTTATTCCTGTCCAATTGTTAGCTATTGTTTGCCTCTCCAAGTTAATTTATTGACTAAACCACAAACCGAACCTACACAGACTTATGCCATGTGAACCAAAACTAGATCGTTCTGCAGGGCATGATTGTCAACCAAGTCCCCGGTGCCGTAAAGCTCGTAAAGTCATCGCTTTAAATCCCCAAATTTTGACTAATTTTGAGTGCCCCCAACTGTATAGGTCCATATAGTAATGAGACCTTCGTAAAAATTAAAGTTAATTTGTCTAATAATTTCAAGGGCCAAATTTAAAATAAAGCCCAAGTGAAAGGGCCCAAACATGACATAATTTGGCCCGTAAGAGCAACTCCAGCCTTGACTCTTTTTTTCCCTCAAGTTTGATCAAAAAATTGAGTAAAAGCTCACTTTGGTATCATCCACTCCAGTAGTAAACTCAAATTTTACTCAAAATATGTTGTTCCGACCGACCTAAACCCTAGAAGTGTTCCACGACCACCAGCAAAACCTTAGACGTTGTTGCAGTTCCGACCGACGAAAACCCTAGATCGATCTGTGTTCTGCTAGAAAATCACGTCCACTGCGACTGAGAAAATCACATCGACGACAATCAGAACTACCACTCCTTTAGATCGATCTATGTTCTGCAATCTTCTCCGGTGACGGCGACGACGGTGGCGGCGGAGTTCCAGCGACAAACACCACCACCAAGTTACCGGTACAAATTTGGGTAAAGGGTTGAGTCTCCCTCAATTTGGGTAAGGATTTGAGTTAAACTCAATTTGATATAGGTTTGATTCAAAGACTGGAGCATGATTTTGGGGGTTTTTACTCAGATTTCAAATCTGGTTCTGAGTTTGAGTAAGGGCTGCAGTTGCTCTAAGTGTCAAAAAAGAAGTTAAAAGATCATCTTGACTTGTAATTAGTTTTCAATATAGTGAACTCCCTCTCTCTCTTTTTAAATCTTCCTTTGAGAAACATTTATTTTATTTTATTGGACAAAAAAAAGTATTTCAATAGATTTTTTAAAATTTTTTTGCAACAAATAAAAGTGCTAATTATATAGAGAAATATGTTTTTTGGGGTTTAAAAATGCATGCATTCTTATATAGGCCACTTAAAAGGACACGAAGGGAATAATGATTATCAATTCTGGGTACCTATGCTCTCAAATGATTGTAATGACCTTCGTATGAAAATTTTTTCCCCAAAGTATTTTTAACTATGCAAAGTAGATTGAAGGCCCATTTTAAAAAGTTCGTTTTAATAAGCCTCAGAAAACTCAAAGCTGGCCCTTGTTTTTATTACTTTGTTTTATTAACCCCAATGTGTTGACAAAGAGGTCTTGCCTTGGGACTTAAGAGTTTGCTCCAACTTAATGTCTTAGGTTCGATTCTCTATGCTAGCAAAACTCTTAGAAGATTTGAGGATTATGCTCATTCCTTCTAAGACTCTAAAAATTAGGTCTACATCCAAATATAAGAAAAAAAAGACATTGTTTTGTTTGGAAAGAAAGAGAGAAGAAAATTAAGAATTTTTTTGTTTGGAAAGAAAATGAGTTCAAAAAAAATGCTCGGATCAAGACTCTCTATT